>LQRL01104308.1:0-11699 GCA_001703475.1 Hydroides elegans
CATCCGGTTCGGCCCTCGATAGATGTCTCGAATACCGCGAAATTTTTAGAAAGCCAACCCGTAATGGCGCTTCAACTTTATAAGTAGCGGGCCATTCGTGTTCCAACGGACACATTTCTAGTTCTAAATATTGTTATTTCCGGCCCTCTAACACATTGTTTACAATATCCATAAATGCGTTTGGCACCAGAAATGGATGCTTGAGTAAAAGGCAACACTTGACCTGTCAAGTGTCCTCAATTTAATATCACTTGGCTTCACAGTGTTATTCAATTTTTCAAAGCACTTACCATTATATGATTAACAAAAATGGCACAATACGAAGCAGAGCACCCAACGAATACATAGAATCATAGAATGCATAGCACTTAGAGTAAATTTTAGGACGAGATTCGCTTGTGAATTATCGAAAACTATCAATTTCAAAAAGTTGAAAATTGCCGTGTTTTTTTTTTTTTAGAAATGAGGGAGGATTTTTTGAACGAACACGAAACTCAAGCCAACCATAATAGTTATATCATGACTCAGGGAAACAACACAACGTTTTTGCCTTCGAATTATATTTACATCTTTACGTTGCTATATGTTGCCAGGTTGTGGTGATGGAGGTTCGCGGTCTCAAGTCGCTGCCGCAGAGCAAGATCGTCTACTGCACGATGGAGGTGGAAGGAGGCGACAAGCTGCAGACGGACCAGGCAGAGGCTTCAAAGCCAGCGTAAGGGGCTCTTCCGTGTATATAAATAAAATTTACAGTGATTTCCTCGGAAGTACTCTTTCCTATGTCAAAGGGGTATATATATATTAGATAGGCCTACATAATTTGATGTGCATGATATAAGCAAATGCGCTCTTAAGTCAAGATGAGTCATGAAGTATATAAGTTTACCATGTAAGATGTATCGTCAAAGCTTTAAAACCTAAAGAAGGTATTAGTAGTTTAATAGGGTTGTTATTCTGTCCAAACCCACCTAAAATGTTCCCATTTTTTATTTTAAAGGTGGGACACGCAGGGTGACTTCAACACGACGCACCCACTCCCTGTCGTCAAAATCAAACTGTTTACGGAGAGTTCGGGTATGCTGAGTCTGGAAGACAAAGAACTCGGACGTGTAAGTGACATTTTTTATAAGAAAAAAAAACACAAAAACTTTGGTCAAATATTGATGCATAGATGGTATCGCTGTGTATAGCAGTTGATATTTGTAAACAACAGCTATTCAATGAGAATTAATATTTCGCATGTCTTGCTATACCTGTACATGTTTGTAGATTCAGATAATTCAGTCATTTAAGCATGAGCTTGGAATAGGGTAAATGTGCTCCTCAGTCAGATAGCTATTAACGACTCCCCCTAAGCAGTCATATTCCGTATGTAAATCAAATAATATCACGGAAAATGCAGTTAGACTGCATGTTAATAATTTTGCCGACTTTTGAACTATTTAAGGGGAAGCTTATAGGGGAGGGAGCATATTGGTTAAGGAGATGTATGTGATTCTACGACACCGCCTGAAGTAACTTTGAGTTAACACAGTTACGTGTCGATGATGAATGAAGACAAATAATTGAAACGATTATTTTTGGCCGCCGAAAAAAAAAATGGAACGAAAACCTCTGGAGGCCCCCACTCTATGTGTAGTTATGATGCAAGTCATGTGTTCAATGTAACCCCCCCTAGAGTAGAGTGACATTCATAACTTCACGTCTCTGAAGCAATGTGCAACTCAGAGCACAATTCCACGGGCGGCGGAGGGCTAAACAAATCACTTCAGTGCAAGTGTGGGTGTGTTTGTGTAGATGTCAAATAACCAGTAATTGAAACAACCTTTGAGCAGGTTCTCCGGCCTTTTTTTCTGCTGGTTCGTTTGAATAGGGAAAAACCAACCTTTTGCGCAATCTCATTCTATAAATTAGAATTTCCTCTTTCCGTTTTGGAGCCGAGTCCTATTCGCTTTTTCTACCCTAATGAGTTTGCAAGGGGCTCTAGTCAAGGTAAAAGAAGCACGTTATTTTCTCGCTAATCTATTTTGTTAGTCCCCATAGTAAATTGCTTCTGTTTCCCAGAGTCTTTTTCTGTACCAAATTTAGGTCAGTGCTCTTTTGACATTATTCCTATTGATGTTAGTTTAGGTGGGTTGATATAGTAACCAGAAAGTGGACGTCTTGTCCAGGTTAACAACCATTGGAAGCTCTATTCGCAGACAATTATCTGTGCTTTATTACAAAACTTATTACTCGTGTATTACATTGTTGGTTTTTCCAAGGGTAGCATTGTTAATACCAGTGTCTGTGTTAAATAAAGATAAAGCCTGGATTGTCGTGCATATTTTCTCCACACTATTTACCAATATTTTTGATGATGTTACTGTGGTAAAGTATCAACCTCTTACACGCAAGATTATCGAGTTCGTTTCTCTAATTTCGCTCAATAAGCGACCGGTAAGTAGGGTCATTGTAACTACATAGGCCACACATCTCTATTTCGCAGCCGTTCAGAAGAGGGGCCGCATAGTGTGGCATACCAATAATTATTTGCTAAACTGCTATTGACTCTGCAATGGAACCCAATAAGTATAGATAGTCACGAAACGCCGGTGGGCACCAAAGAAAAACAGTAGTGTGGAGAATAGCGAAAAGGGGAGCGAGAGAGAGAGAGAGAGAATAGCGAGTGAAAAATATTGACGAGTCTAGTTAGTGGGGTTGGGGACTAGGAGGGTTGCGTTAATCTGGCGTGAATATTTAGCTGCTCTCATCAAGAGCATTGTGACGTCACAATGGATGCCATTGTTGAGTGAGTAATCACCCTGTGGTTGCTGACACATAATTATTGACAAGGTGGACAGCTCCGGGGTCCTGAGGTTTCCTATGTGCAGCAACTGAAGGTTAGGGCCCTCGTTGCTGTGTCTCGCAGCGCCTTGTCTTCAGAAACGATTTTTCTATATTTGGGTAATCAGATGATGATTTGGAGGGCTTGGTGGCGAGTTTATGATCGTGTAGTTGAGGGGGCTTTTATGTGCTTCTGGTCATGAATATATGTGTCAGAGGATTGAAAATAATTCTTACATACCAATTTATAAAATGTTTCTTTAATATGTTTCTTTCAGATTTTAAGATATAATGTTTAGCAATATAAACAATCGTTCTCATCTTTCACCTCACCCCTATCTTTATGTTGTAGTAAAGGGCTGATCTGATACCCTCAGCTGGTTTTTCATTTGGTCCTGAACAGTCCATCCCGTATCCAGCGCCTTTTAACTCTCATCCTACGTCAAAGATAAGGTGACCACAAAATTAAAATTCAATAACATTCTTTCCCAATATCTATTTGAATCATGTTTTGTTGTTGCAGTGTTTGATCCATCCGACTGCGACGAGCACGAAATCTCCGGAATGGCACAAGATGCAAATCAACAAGAAGCACTGTCAGGACGACCTCAGGATCAAGGTGGTCGTGCGCATGGATAAGCCACAGAACATGAAATACTGCGGGTATGTGGTTCAAAATACCTTGTGGTTTGGGCTAATAATGCGAGACAAAGTTGTCATCTTAATGTAAAGGGAATGGAATACTTTGGCATGAGTTCCATATCTTCGAATAGAGTTTGTAATCTGTGTACTAAATGGGAACCCACTATGTCTTATTATAAAACAGGATGATTTTATTTGTCTCGAGTATTATCCGAATATAATTTGGTATAATTGCAAGTAATGTGTAATTTAAAAGAACAGATTTATTTCTTAGCGGTATATGATGCGGAAATCAATGCCAAGCCGAATGCAATTTGTTGTTTCTATAAGAAATAATTACGAATGATTATCATGATGTCTACCTTAGAATTCCATGGCATTAGAGATGTTAATATCATTTAGTACAAAATATAATGCATTAAGATTATTAGCAAATTGAATCATAGCTGGTTCGTAAGACTGTGTGCCTAGATATGTTAACAATTTTGAATATCTTATTTTCTCAGACATCTTTACGCGGTTGGAAAGAACGTGTGGAAGAAAGGGAAACGACGGTACCACGTCCTTGTTCAGGTTTGTGCTTCTCAGTATTCAATTAAACGAAAAAAATCGACCATTTGCGAACGGAAGGATGCATGTCAAAATGTTTTGCGAGGAACAGGTATCAACAATGTAAACACTTAATTTAGAAAGACATATATACGTTTTGTGATAAGAGACTCCCGGGGTCCGGCTTCATCTGAGCCCATCTGATCTGATACAAATCCTACGAAGCTGAGGTATTAAGAGCGTGGAACCTCATTAAACAATTGATATAGGGAAAACATTCATTTGAAGTCTAAAAAAATCGCACAGAAAACTACATAGATAATTTCAGTTTTCTCAAGAATGTTAATGAATGTTCATCCTTTCCAAAACGTTTATTTGGTTTATTTTGAACTTGTTCATAGTGTCCATGACTGCTTTCCTCTATTCGCCAGGTGTCGCAGTACACTTTCGCCATGTGCAGCTACCGAGAGCGCAAGTCGGACCCAACAGAGATCATGCAGCTCGATGGCTTCACTGTGGATTTCTGCGACCCTGTCGCAGGTGGGTAACAATAGTAATAAATGCCAAATCCCTGCTTTCATTTAGCCATCAATAATCACATAAACATAATAAGTTGTGAAATCATATGTTGTATAATCTTGTTAACTCGAAGTGCTCGGGATTTGATTTAGATATCCGTGAATTCGAGTTAACCATGGTCTTATAACAAAAAATATATGAAAGCAGATTACGAAATAACCTGGAGTAATTCGGTAATGCGATTAGACTCTTTTCAAGTAAACGAGGTTTTACTGTAAATCATGTTTTGGGCATACCATGGTTGTTGTTTCTCGATTATACATGAATTCACTATGTTATATAGTGGATATAATGGAGGTCAACTGTTGTATTTGGTCTACGTTTGACAAGATTGACAAAGGCTAATAGTGCATGAATACTAAAAGCAATGGAGGTTATAATGTATTAATGATGTTACTAAATTGAGTGATAAATGCCTAGTGGTATTTTCCGGTACAAACCAATTCATGGCATCGGTTGCTTTGTTGAGGGTTATGCCCCTGGATTTTCGAGGAAATGATTTGTTTCTTTTTGTAACTGCGAGCCATGCTTTACAAATATTAGAGGATATATTTAGTTTCCTTTTTAAAATGCAAATGTGGGGTTTGCCTTTATAGCAAAGGTTTATCATGTTACTCTCGCAATCAAATGAATGGTTGTCTGATTGCGATAAAGTAACTTTGGTGAACATTTTCTCAAATCTATTACGCACTGCTTTAATTGCGACATGCAAAAATCCATGGTTGTGCATTCACTCTCATAAAATCTGCAGCATTCATGAATCAACATGCTCACCACTCGTAACTACATTATTCCATGCGCGGCCACCTGTATCTAAAAATCAATTGTCTTTATTCAGGCTTAGTCAGCATAATGAGTAATGCGCGTTATTGGCGCTCTTGCATACCTGGACTCTATTGTTACATCCGTTGCTTTAGCAGGACACATGCATTATTGAAACGCACGATCAACTCCTATGATGGTTTTTAGTTGTTCTTTATTAGTGATTGCATTTTTAACCGAGGTGGTCGGTCGAGTTAGTTGGAGGAAAGTCGTGTTTATGTTCATCCATACAAATATATAAACGAAAAATATATATTCGAGATATCTAAACGAAAAAAAGAAAAAAATAACCATAACACTCGCACTTTGAACAGGGAATTAAACAAGGATGTAAATCAAAGAGAGAAAGAATTGTTTCCCTGAAATCTTCCTGCCATATTGTTTCTCACATTTCTTACCAGTTTTTCTGATTCTCTAAAAAATATATTTTGAGAACTAAAACTTATATAGCCCAATGAAACTCAAAATCCCTTAGAAGTCCATTTTCACCCAATAATCACGTTCATTGACATTTAATTAGCTGCCATTAGAGCTGCTGCAGCGCGGCTGTCTTGGCAATCCCTTTCATGAATTGAGCGGCGACCACAGAGAAGAAGAGAGACAGAGAAATCGATGCCAGTGACATATGGTATTTTGCTGATACTCAATATCCTCCCTCCCCTTTTGCTTATTTGCTGCTCCTACGCTCAAGTCTGTATTGTGTGTAGGAGACCAGGGGTTGATTTATGACCGCATACACATGTCAATTAAAATCACGTTTGTCTGACTGTAAGTTTTTTTTGGAACCCGATTTTTTTTTCGCTCAATTATTTTGTCTACCGAAGTTGACTGGCTTTCAAAAGGAAGCTAGAAAATTGGGTATCAATGAAAGTTATTTGCCATGATGATAATACTAACCAAGTGAAAAAAAAGTTTGTTTATACATAAAAACTTATTAAAATCTTGGTTGATTTGCGTATTAAACATAATGTACCGTCCCACTCCATTGTCAACAATTTGGAACAACATCTTTATGTGAACCCTAGATATAATCCCATGCAACAAAACATTATGGATGCTTAGGAGAAATAAGCGCATATCAAAAGCTCACAGAGGGACTTGAGAATGATCCATGAGGGAATGGTATGACAGGCTGTCAGCGATCATTGGTCCATTGCGTCATTTGCCCGCAAAACACACACAAACCATTGATTCGTTTCATTGTTACAACCCATCCAGACATATAAAAAAACAATAATGATATGATTTGCTTATGCTGTTTCCTCATGTACATGTCTAAAGAGTCCAAGACTAATATGAAAACATAAAACATAAATATATCGATAGTCATAAAAAATAAGATATTTTTCTATTTAGACTGGAAAATGCAACTACAATCGAGCCTCGATAAATCGAACATCTGTTAAGCAAAAATGTTTAGTTTCACCAATATTTCGCTTTCTTAGGATAAATGAATCTTCTAAGTTTTAATTTTGTAGAAGTATAATTATGTTCTTTACTGTTTGCATAATCGAGTGTCCAAAGTGTTTGAACCAATCTTGCGTGCAAAATACAATTGAATCATGGCAGGTTTACGAAATTATCGACTTAACGGGTATGAGGGGTTGTTGCCTTGCCCTGGCCTAATGCCAGACCCAGCAAACGGACGAGTGCACTAAAAATGCAGCACGATATGAGTAAAGCTGGTTAATAATTGATGCGGGAAGTGTGAAGCATTGTTAGGGGTTTGTTTCTCGTTATGTGTGTGTTTAGTAAGGGTGTGTGATTGTGAAGGAATGTGCGAAATGGCCGCAGGGGCAGACAGTTCTATCATTAAATAACCGAGAACTGTTGCAGGGAAATAATTAAATAATATAGTTATATGATAGTTACATCATTAAATAAACCGAGAACTATTGCAGGGAAATAAATAAATAATATTCAGTGTGCTAGTTCTGGGATGATCGTGTCATTAATATTTTAAGGTTTTTATGTGGACCCCCTTTATGTGCTATGGGCTTTTGGTTTGAGTTCGTCTTGGTACTGCCTTTGTCCACGTTTATAAGGGTTGGCTCTACACTGGATGCAATATGCATTAATCAGAACAGTATCACGGTCAAACAGACCCGATGAAAATTCCCATGATATCAGTATGATCTGCCATTGGTTTTAAGACATAAAGAATGGTATTGACATATTTATATCAATAATAATCCTCCTATCCTCAAATAATAACTGCATTTTTTGATAATTTTACTTCACGTTTGCAGGCCTTTCAATTTCACACAAGTGTGACGCGACCACTTTTTCATCTTTCCCCCATTCCCATACCATTCCTTCTATACTTATACACACTAAACACATTTTTATTTTTCATATACAGAGGTCGAGGGCGGCAAGTTCTTCTTCAACGTGGTCAAGGAGGGCGACCAAGTGGTGTTCGCAAGCGACGACGAGAACGAGCGCACCCTGTGGGTCCAGGCCATCTACCGGGCGACTGGTCAGTCGCATAAGCCAACGCCGCCGCAGACGCATCAGCAGAGCAAGGCGCCCGTGAGCAACACGCAGATATCGCGCATGCAGGGAGGTTAGTGACAGCGACATTTAGATTGCCATTAATACCCTTAAACGGGAATCAAACATGTCGCTAGGAAAGTTGTCATATAATGTTTTAAGCAAGGGAAGCACTAAAGGAACTGTCAGAGCGGATTTGAATGCCCTCCATGCTGTAATAGAATATTATTATTTTTCCAAATGACTCTTGGCTCATGCCATTTAGCCAGCTTAAGTGATAAAGGACCATGACATACAACTCGAGCCAAACTATGGAAATCATTACATGGTCATACATATTATCTTAGTTAATCAGGTACACGATGTCACGTTAATTATATCACTTGCATACCTTTTGTCCAGATGCGGACAAAGCGCGGAAGTACGGTCTGGATGACTTTGTTGCGGCCGACCCCTGCAAGTTCGACCACGCGGATCACTTCAAGATCCTCCAAACGCTGACGCTCGACTACCGTCTCAACGACCACTACACGCCGCTCGTCAGTCATGTGCGTACAAAAAGGAAATGCGAAATTTGGTGGTCTAACTTGGCGAAAATAGTTGTATAATGTTGTCTAATGACTTAATTGATACATCAACGAACCGGTTCAAATGTTTTTTTTTTCTTGTGTATAATTCGCCGATTGTTCATGTTTTTCATACGGATTGCTTTATCGATGCCAGTTATGTACTGATTCAATTTTAAAGCTTTTTTGAGGTTTAATGTCAGGTAGATTACAATTTTTCTTCTGCTAAATATCAAAATGTTTATGCTATCTTTTCACTCTGTTCTTTTCAAATCATTCATTTCCTTCATACCCTTCGTATATTTTCATCTCTCGCCTCTTTGATTTACCTTTTCTTTGTACCCACTACAGGGTTGGTTCAGCCCCGGCCAGGTCTTCGTGCTCGACGAATACTGTGCCCGCTACGGCGTCCGCGGTTGCTATAGACACCTGTGTTACCTTAGCGACCTGCTGGACCGGGCCGAACTAGGTGTCATGATCGACCCGACGCTGATTCACTACAGTTTCGCGTTTTGTGCGTCGCACGTGCACGGAAACAGGTAATATGATCGGATATGTTAATATCGAAAGTATACAATTTAAGAGTGATTACTTTGTGATTTTTTTGTGAAAAGGGGCTAGGAATTTAGGCATTGGACCTTTTCGGCTACATTTTTACTGGGGTGTTTTTTGAGGAGAAAAGCCAAAATATTTAAAATATATGTTGGGCTAAAAGATATCTGAATTAAAAATTTAAGGCTATGCAAGTGAACGTTTAATTGTCATTTGTGGTGTACGGTCAATTTTATGTTGTAGCAATTGTGTGTTTTGATATTGTACCGAATTTGAAAACCTAAATAAGCACGTTTTCAAATTCAAAACGAGAGGGTGTTGAATAGTATAAAGATTTAAATAGGAATAACTTTTGATGCATGTTAATTTTACCAAGTGTGAAGAATATTGGTCCGTGTAGCTTATTTTCTTTATATCTAGTTTAAGTTATATATACAAATATAAATATATAAATACTTATGCATCAATGACCACTATTCTGCACTTACATTGAGATCCCTTTTCCAATAATCAATGACTATTGCATGTCTTCTGGTAGATCAATTAAAATTCAATTACACTTTAAAACACTTTTCCATATTTCCGATAATGAGTAGACTATTTCGATTTAGCATGAATATTTTCCACTCAAGATTCTGTTATTATAGTTCGTAAATGCAATTAACTTTACAGTTAGGAAATCAATAACCATAGCTTTATTTATCCAGCACATTTCCTATTGCAATCTTGTTCTATCGATAAACTTTTTGATTGATAGATAGTTAGAGAATATTGTAGCTATTTTGAACCAGGATGTTTAGATTACTAATAAATAATATATAGATGTGAACCATGTTGTCCCATGATGTTGAAAGGATCGTGCATCTGGTACACTTATACTAGCAGTGAACCCTCGTTTTACGATATAAAACAAAAGAGAAAAACGTTTTAAAATATGAAAGTTGTGTATTTAATGAAGCCAACTATAACAATTATAATGTATCGAAACTAGGGTTTACTGCATTTGTGCCATCACCGTTCGCTTTTGCTGTCATTTTTGGGAGATTAGTCGACAAAATGTGGTATTTGATTTGTACATTATGTGTTCAAGCTATATGTGCTCATTGTCTGTATGTTGTACATTCAGACTTCGCTTAGAGCAAGCCGTTTGCCAGTATGGCTTAGGTTACGTCACGCAATCGGCCCCTAAATCCCCTCCCCCTGGAGCTAAAGGAGGCGGGGCGGCGGCTAAAACTGAATCTAGTCCCGCCCATAGGTATGTGATTGACACCCTGTCTAAACGAATCACAGCACGGGGTGAAATCGAGGCGAAAAAATGTTACAAGGTTACAAGGATTTCAAGATCTGGCACTCGCAAATATTTCACCAATTTATTTTCCTTTGGTTACGTGAATTTCACAACAGTTTATTTCAATCGAGTCCTGAATTATATGTTTGTTGTCGAAAATGTGTTTGCTGAATCTTGCTAGTAGTTTATTGCTGTGTTGCCTAAAAGCTAAACAGCTATTTCTTCTTTAGATCAAATTCTTGCTAGAATCTATAAGCTTCTTTGAAATATTCAATATATGAATCTATTTCAATGTGCGTTTTAGCATCTTTGTCTGAATTATATGCTGGAGCTATATAGTGCTATGAGTAGATGACTGATTTTATTTCATAGTGTGACATGTTTGTTGTGAATTTTATTACGTCTTAATGATTCTCTAATGGTTTCTAAGTCCGACGCCCGCCTTTCGTGCGATTCCTGTGTCTGACAAAAAAGGATATTTGAGATCTGTGTTGAATTGCGAATATAGCGATTTATTTAGGTATTTTCTCCATTCAAAGACCAATCGAACCTCAAGAAATGCCGAGTTATCGATATTATACAGCACTCATGGACGAATAGGAACACCAATAGCATTCAAATATCCATATTACAATTTTGACAGTGCTCTGGTTCTGAGCAAACTAGATACACACCAAACGTTGTTTATTTTGTTTCTATTTATTTTTCAGGATAACGATTTTAGAAGACTTGACTGAGTTAGTGTTCAAGTACTCCCATGTTACACGGAAATACAGGGGTGCACCTTAGCGGTCGCACGGTCGCATATGCGACCGTCATTTCGTCCGCGCGACCGTCGTTTTAGACGACACTCACGCTTGTGTGAATGTCGGTTTGATGGAAGACCACCCTGGTCAAAAGTCATTTATTCTAAAACACATAAAAAAAAGCGCTCGCGCCTTCGGCGCTCGCATTCAGAATATATTTTAAGAATTGGAATATTGAGCGCGAGTGTTGTTTTGCCCACGCGAGTGTCGTTTCGGATGACGGTCGCGCTTGCGCGACCGTCGATATCGGGTTAAGGTGCATCCCTGGAAATATATATCTATTTACTTTAAAATAATCATACACATATTTTGTTATAGAAATTCATAAATTTACTAACACTTGTTGTCCCCCGTGAAAACGAGGGGATATAGGGTTGAGCTTGTCCGTCTGTCTGTCCGTCCGTCCGTCCGTCCGTCCGTCCGTCCGTCTGTCCGTCCGTCTGTCCGTCCGTCTGTCTGTCTGTCCCGCCTGATACAGGGTACTTTGTGCACGCGAGTTTGGTATGAAGGAGTTAAGCTAGAGCTTTCAAATTTTATACACGCATAAACCAAGGTCTGAAGTCGTGCCTCGTCAAG
>LQRL01104325.1:0-11350 GCA_001703475.1 Hydroides elegans
GACCTTCCGTTCAAAAGTTCTAGCCCGTACAAGCTCAAGTCCTGAAAAACCATATTTTTGGGCTATTTTGGCCAATTTGACCACTTCCGGTGGGTGTTTTTGACCGAAATGGTCAAAAGGCACATCTACGGACCAAGACCTTTCATTTGAGCCTACAACCAAGTCTCTATGACCTTCGGTTCAAAAGTTCTAGCCCGTACAAGAAAGCGATGACAGACGGACAGACGGACGGACAGACGGACGGACAGACGGACGGACAGACGGACAGACGGACGGACACCCCAACTCTATAGGCCCCCAACTTTGGGGTTGGGGCCTAAAAATCGACAATTTTTAAAGTGCTCCAGAATCGACAATTTTCAACCGATCGAGATAAAACCTTGACGAGGCACGACTTCAGACCTTGGTTTATATGTGTATAAAATTCGAAAGCCCTAGTCCAATTGCTTCAGACCAAACTCGCCTGCACAAAGTGCTTGGCAAATGAAAAAAGTTTAAAATCGACAATTTTTAAAGTGTTCCAGAATCGACAATTTTCAACCGATCAAGATGAAACCTTGACGAGGCACGACTTCAGACCTTGGTTTATGCGTGTATAAAATTTGAAAGTTCTAGCTCAACTCTTTCATCCCGAATTCGCGTGGACAAAGTGCTTGGCATCTGACAAAAAGTTTAAAATCGACAATTTTTAAAGTGCTCTAGAATCGACAATTTTCAACCGATCGAGATGAAACCTTGACGAGGCACGACTTCAGACCTTGGTTTATGCGTGTATAACATTTGAAAGCTCTAGCTCAACTCCTTCATCCCAAACCCGCGTGGACAAAGTACCCTATATCAAGCGGGACAGACAGACGGACGGACGGACGGACAGACGGACAAGCTCAACCCTATATCCCCTCGTTTTCACGGGGGATAATAAATTTGGCTCTATAATGAATTTTGCGTCAGACATGTTTGCAGTTAGGTAAAAAAAACGATTCCAGGATAATATTTTGCTAGTCTCCTCGGCGCATACATTTCAAACACGATTCTCCTTATTTCGCGAGTGCCATTTAGACAGTGACAGGGGTACATTTTGGCTGTGCCGTGGCCATGGCATGGGGCAGATGACACAAAAATTGAAACAGCACATTAGATAAGATAAGATAAGATAGATAAGATAACGATTTATTTCATTTCCAAAATCACATTTACAATTATGCATATAATTATATAATAACAGTTGTTTGGAGAATGAAAGGGAGCGGACTGAAGAAATTTTTAATTTCTTATCTAGGTCTGCCCCTACTACCACTAACTTAAATAACAAAAGCACTAGTTTATTTTCAACATTGAAAACACTTTATACATTACATATTTTGCATTTTTTTTAAATATAATACTTTTTATTGTAACACACAGTTGAAACTTTTAATACTCTTGAAAAATTTGAAAAGGAGTTCGCCTGTAAAGTTAATAGAGTTGGCTACGACCTAGAAATAAAAATATGTTCATTTGCGTTCAATATGATAGCGCCTCGAATATTGAGTCGACATCCCAGCTTATACTCTTAAGGACTGCTTTTAGAAATCATATTATCGCCCACTTTCTAGATGAATTTTCCTCCCAATTTAACATTAGTTTTTTTTTATTTAGCTGAATTAATAAAGAAAAGGTAACAGTCAGTTAGTGACCTTGAATAAATATATGCTGCACAATATAATAATTTGCAATTTGTGTTTATTCTTTTTTCTTAGTCCTTGCTTTCATTTGTGTCAAGATTTATGCTATCAAAATACCTAGACCATCATTTGTAGCGCTACAGTCACTACACCGAAATTATCTTTGAAAGTCAAAATATATGAAATTAATAAAAAGAAAAATAACGATTGTCAAACAAAAATATTACAAATCTGTAGTCACTACACGCTACACACTACGAACTATCGACAATTTTCATGTCACTACACTCGCTGCATGCTACAAGAAAATTATTTGTGTAGCGTGTAGCGAATGTAGCGACAGGAAATAATCATCTCTTTAAAAGTTCGTAGCGCGTAGCGTGTAGCGACCACATATTTGAGAAATTATACATTTGACTTAGTTTTTTATTGAAATAGATTAATATATTTGTAGCGTGTAGCGAGTGTAGCGACAAGAAAGTTTAATATTGCATTAAGTTCGTAGTGTGTAGCGTGTAGCGACCACAGATTTTAGAAATTATACATTTGACTCAGTTTTTTTTTTTTATTTAAGGAAATTGATATATTTGTAGCATGTAGCGAGTGTAGCGACAGGAAATTTAATATTGTAATAAGTTCGTAGTGTGTAGCGTGTAGCGACCACAGATTTGAAAAAAAAAACATTTGATTTTTTTATTGAAGGAAATTACTATATTTGTTGCATGTAGCGACAGGAATTGTCTTCTTTTTAAAAGTTTGCATGTGTAGCGAGTAGCGACCACATATTTTAGAAATTATATATTTACATAATTTTAAGGTTGTTTCACTTAAAATATATTTAAATGTGAATTATTTTAATCTAAATTTAAGTTCAGAATTAGAAACATAATTCGTTATATGAGATTTTAAAATTGTAGCAAATGTAGCGCTACAATGAAATGACTATAAATTTGTATATCATAAATCCTGACATATATCCTTGCTTTTTTCCATCAGGGCCTTTGAAACGGTCGAATCAGATATTCCGAAAATTTTATATTCGGGATATCTATATTTTGATCAACAGGGGCGATATTTATCAAAATCTAAACATACTTATAATTTAACTATGTGTTTAAAATCTTAAATCATAGATATGGTCTTGCCATCAAATAGTTAAAGTTACGATTATTAATGAAAGATCAAGCTATTCTGTGGGTTTGAAACTTTAACTACCAGAATTAACCGTGATATTGTCGTCGAACTTAGGATATAAGCATGCTGGGATTTTGATAAATATGGGCTCAGAGTTTTCTTTTTTTTGAAGAGCACCCCACGAGATGTTCCTCAAAAAGGTGTTCCTTTTCAAATTTCATCTAGCTACAAACTTTCAAAAATGACCTTCTAGCTACAAGAATTTATGGAACACCTTTTTCAGATTTTTATTGATTTTAATCAATTTCTTTGATAAATTTGGGTTTATTTTAATTCAGAGTTATATAGCTTGGTATAAAACACTGAAATATAACTAGAAATCTGTCATATATACCAGTATACCAGCTTGGATAATGCATTGGCTGATCTTTTGCATAATCGGTGCTATAACAATGCTTGGATATACACACACAATGGTCAAAGATCTAGGTCAGAAAATTGAAACAGTCACTTTTAGGCCGCGTTCTCCCTTCAAGTCTAGGGGTGTTAATAAAAACAATCTGATCGATATTCTTGGAAAACCTATTGAAAACAGGATATCAAATAGGTCAGATCAGAACGCAAGACGAAGAATGAATATCGCCACGGAAATCTCAGATATGTGAACGCACCCTACGATGAATCGGATAAACAAATTCACATTGGTTTGCTGAATGCCCTCAGTTAAAAACAAAACCGGTGCATTATACGATCATACGAAAATAGCTGATCTCGATTTGTTTTTATCTACGGAAATATGGCTTACTGAGCATGATTGTTCAGCTATCGCGGAGTTAATCCCAACTGGATACATATTTCGCCACTCAGCAAGGTCAGATCGACGTGGGGGAGTGGTCGCAATTATGTTCAAAAAGAAGGTAACTGTCATACAACATGAATCAAATACAAAACATTTCGAGTGTTTTGATTGTACGGTGCGCTTTGATTCAAAAACATCATTTCGTTTGATCATAGTCTATCGTCCCCAAATGCCTCGCTATCAGCCTTTTTTATGAATCCTTTGAAATCGTCTCAGACGCCCTCGTGAAAACCCTAGAACTCTTTATATGTGGTGATTTCAATATCCATCTAGACAATAAAATAAAGCCAGAATCTATTCAATTCTTCAACAAATTGTCTGCTTTCGGTCTCGACTCAATGATAAACGTCTCTACTCATACCGGGGGTCATACCCTCGACAAGGTCATCTCCAAATGCGACAGTGTTTTTTATGCAGAGTACAGTGTGATTGGCATTGGGTTATCCGATCACTTCCTTATCAATATGGTATTAGACATTCCAAAGCCGAAACGACAAAATAGAACAATTCACTACCGGAAAATCTCTGAAATAGACTTAGACTCTTTAAATCACGATATATCTGAAGCGTTTAAAGGAGAAACCGACGTCACAATAGCTACCCAAGCATACAATCAGGTTTAACAGACATCCTCGATGAGCATGCTCCACAAATAACGAAGGAGTTTATAACACCAAATGGTATAATAAAAACATACGTACGACTATGATCGTCCGTCGGCGTTTGGAGCGAAAGAAAAACAAGTCCAATCTACAGGCAGATATCGATGCATTTCGCAAACCAATCGAAATATATCAATTTCCTAATCTCAGAGGCTAAAACGGAATTTAACAAACAAGAGGTGTTGAAGTAAAAGCGGATATAAAACAACTCTACAATACATGGAAACGGATACTGAACTGGACTCCTACCACAGAATACCCACACGATTCCGCAAAACATCAACTTTCGGACAATTTCGCAGATTTCTTTTACGATAAAATCGTGAAATCGATACCCTAGCAAAGGACATGATGCAGGATATCGGTGAGGATATTTGTAATTGTGCTACGTTATCACGGTTTGAACCGGCTAGCCATAAGGAAATTGAACGCGCCATCCGTGTATAGTCATCAGCGACTCGTGAGTTGGATCCGATTCCGACCAGTTTGATTAAAAACTGCCCATCACTCGTTTCCTGGATCACACAGATAGTTAATCTGTCTTTAGAAAGTGGAATCGTCCCCCACAAAATGAAACATGCAATAGTTTGGCCACTTCTAAAAAGCGCTCCCTTAGACTCCAATATTTACAAGAATTTCCGGCCCGTTTCTAATCTTAGTTTCCTTTCAAAGTTAACTGAACGTGTTGTTGCGAATTGGATCAATAATCATGTCCTCACAAACAATCTGCTCGAACCTACACAGTCCGCTTACAGAAGATTCCACTCCACTGAAACTGCGATTTTGAAGATCAAAAGTGATATCATGTCTGCGCTAAATGAACGGAAAATGGCTGCTCTAGTTCTCCTAGATCTAAGTGCAGCCTTTGACACTATCAACCATGGCCAGCTACTTTGCCATTTGCACAATTATTACGGAATTTCTGACATTTCCCTATCGTGGATACAGTCATATCTCAAAGGTCGCAAACAATCGGTAAAAATCGGTCAATTCGAATCAACCGCCAAACCCCTTGAAACAGGTGTACATCAAGGGTCTGTCTTGGGTCCCCTGCTGTTTACCCTATTCACCGCTCCACTATCCGGCCTTATTCGCAAAAACGGCATGAAAACCCACAGCTACGCAGATGATTCCCAACACTACCTGGTTATGGGGTCGAATGATATAGACTCTGAAATTGCACGCATAGAATCAAGTCTGTGTGAAGTAAGGAAATGGATGCTGAATAACTTTCTCAAACTGAATGGTAGCAAAACAGAGTTCCTTATTTTAAGTTCAAAACACAATGTTAAAAAGCTCGATAAAAATCTAGTCATTAAAATTGGTGAATCAAATATTCAACGATCTCGAAGTGCCAAAAATTTAGGTGTTATTTTCGATAGTTTTATGTCAATGGAACAGTTTGTAAATGCCAAATGTAAGTTAGCTATGTATAGCCTACGCTGCATTTGCAAAATACGTAAGTGTCTGGATGTCGATACCACGCGTACAATGTTCAATCTTTGGTAATTTCTAAGCTAGACTATGCAAACAGTGCACTATTTGGTGTAAATCTCAAGTTACTAAAAAACTACAAATGGTTCAAAATTCAGCAGCCAGGGTCATTACTCAAGTCAAAAGAAGAGATCATATCACTCCAATTCTGTTCAAACTTCATTGGCTTCCTGTCACCATGCGTTTAAAGTTCAAAGTGCTTTTACTGTGTTTTAAGTATATAAATGGGTATCTATCAAATCTACTGGTTCCTTATGTACCAGGCAGGTCGCTTAGAAACTCAAGTAATATGCTCACAGTTCCTCGCAGTTCATCAAAAGCCGGCGATCAGTGTTTTGCAGTTTTCACGCCTAGATTGTGGAACGCTTTGCCTGTCTCATTACGAACAGTTACTAGTCTAAATGTGTTTAAAACTAGTCTTAAACACATTTATTTTTAGAATATTATAGTTCATAACTGTACCAAATATTATTTTTTGCACAGTATAACTCTTACTATATATAATATTTAAGTGTATGTTTTTACAATTGTAACTGTTTTGAATGGGTTAATTGTTTGTGGCGCATAGAGCTTTCAATAGAATATGCGCGGTATAAAATGTATTCAAATAAATAAAATAAATGAATAAATAAGTATAACTATTTTTATTCTTCATAGCGCAGTGAGCTCACCTAGCTACAAAAGTAGGAACACCTATTTGTAAAAAATATTTTTCGAAATATCATTATTTAGTGTATATTTCAATGTTTCAAGTAGTTTCATGCTCAAATACTAACTTCTTAAAAAATAGGTTGTGTGTGTGTGTTTTTTTTTGGTGGCGGGGGATACCCTATTTTTTTTTCATATAGCTGGACAGCCCCCTTTATTTCCATTTACAGTGAACAATAAACAAGAATTAACATTATGCAGTTGTTGTGTTTTTTTCTAGCTTAATCAAGTTATACATAATCGATCTATTTTCACAAGCGGTATACATATTTCATATTTTCACATTTAAGTATTAACCTTTCTTTTGTTTACATTTACATCACAGTTTATAAGACATTTATAGCAAAAAAGTCCAGGTTCAAGTTTCACGTATTAGATCACTTAACAGAAAGAGCTTATACATACTATTTTTAACTACAGTAATTCATAAGTTCTTAGAGGCTGCTGAGTTATGCTGACAGAGATACCAATAAAAACAACAATTGTTGTTACATTAGCCATATTTTCAATACTTATAGCTTCGCAATTCATGGGATTCCTTTCTATAAGCGAATTCGTAGTTGCCTGATTTAGCGATATTTCCGGATGTTTTACATAATTTTTACCATATTAAGGGATATGGATTGGCAAAAATATATAAAAAAAACCTCTGAAAATTTGAAATTAAATTTTTATGGAAAGGACACGGACAGTTCATACATGTGAAAGACCGAAATAAATAAAGATTATTATATTCTAATAAATGCATTGATTTCACATACATAAGATTGCTCAAACAACACGTATACGCGACGCGATTTAGCGATATATCCCCTTAAAATTAAAATACCCGTTTCTAAAACTTCCATTTTTGGAGAGTACGAAAAGGCTTATAAATTATAATTATAATATTCTATGATAATGTATACATCACAATAGCATTTTTGAAGCTTTGCTGGTATGTAACGAACGAATGCTTACGCATACCAGTGACAATGGAGGGCAACGAAAGGTTATAAGACAGTCTCAGTGGTTAATTGGGTATAAGAAGGAGGGTGTTGTTTGCGATAGCCGTGGCAATCTAGCTGAGAGGATCTCGTCATTCCTGAGAACGAAATTTTGGATGAGGAGGAAAGGTGTTAAAAATGTTATATGTTGAGATTATATTTGATAAGGAGGAACAATTGGATAGAGGGAAAATATCGGAAAATGAGATGGCAAATTTGAAATGGGATGAAAAACAAACTGAAAAAATATGCAAAAAATGCAAATTTAGAACAATCTTTAGTTATATTGTATGTATGGTCGGATATTCAAGACCAACCTATCTAAGGATGGTTTACAATTATCAATGTCGGAATTCGGAGAAGAACAATATGAGCAATGGTTTGCGTAGCTTAGAAAAGCATTATGATTAAGCAAAAGCTAAAGTTAATGAGTTTTATAGTGGCACATCTTTTGAGACAATATTATGCATCATTTTAAATGTACTGATACTGATAAAGAATAAAAAGAAAGTCCACAAGAAATCGATTCACTAAAAGTTTACTGAAATTTGCACTAATATGATTTTATTTGCCGAAAGAGAAAAGTTTTAAGTTTCAATTCAATTTTTTAGCTTTATAATGATTTAAGCTCCATCGGTAGCGCTTTCCAGAAGTGTGAACCTACATAAGAAAAATGCTCTTAGCCAGTGACGTTTCAAATTCACCTTTAGAACCACAAGATATTTTTTAATATCACAATCATTTGAGTAATTCATATATATAGTGGTTTATTACTAAGATAGTGGGCAGGCAATTGTGAATCGAAGGACTTTGAAGGAATAGAAGACAGGGTGTTATTTTAAAAACCCAGTTTACACCTCTTTTTGCAATGTTTTCAAGTTCAATTAGCATTTCCTTACGTGTTTATCTGTCAGTCTCTTCTGGGCTGCTTATATGTAGTTAATGTCACGTTGAATGATGATCTCTTACCTTTTAACAAATTTTGCGTCATGTCGTGCCGAGCACATGCTGTTTGCTTGGAATTTCAACTTTTCATTGTTTATAAATACATAACAAACCGGGAATAATATGTTATTATTTACTTTTCATTAAAAATAGTTTTGTACGTATAAAGACCAAGGTAAGATTTCGTGTTTCAAACAGAAAATAAATTAAAAGCCTGAAATGTCAATTAATTGGTTGTCGTTAGTTACGTCGTGGGTATCGTCATTGGTGTAATATTTGATGTCATAGATGTTACAAAGACGGCTGACCTGACGGGTTTATGTCGTTTCCGCTCACGAAATTTCATCGGTCGTTGTGGCTAGAGATATCTGAGTTTGCGTATTCACTGGAGCTAGGCTAGGTTGTGAGATCGCAAGTGAACGGCATATGTATTGAAGAAAAGCAAAAAGTTATTATAGTAAAGATAAACGGCTTTTCAAATTTACAGTTAGAAATTCTAATTGCAAAATACACCAAGGAAATTTTTGTCGCTTTTAAACTATTGTTATATGAATTCAACATTGAATTAATTGCATCACAAGCAAATTATTCTTGAACGTTACTGCTAGTCATAATAATTTCATCATGATCATTTGCCTCATGTATCCTTCAAAAAGTTCAATATTCTAAATTTTAAAACAAATTCCCAAACGTATAATTTATCTTTAAAAATAATAAAAATTTCGACATTAAACGTTTTACACATTTCTTCCCCGGGATGTCTATAGCTACATGTTACCGGTTTTTGCTAGGCCGTGACGAAACTGTGTTTATCACTTTTGGATCCAAAATATGAACCCGTTTTAATAGCCGTCTCTGGGCCCTTAGACAACGGTTTGGCGTTCAAAAGCACTAACACGCAATCTGATTGGTTGTATTTGGGTCAAATAAGCTATTTGCACAAAAATAATATTCATCAGTCCGACCTCTCTTAATAAAAGACGATGGGGTTTTTGAGACGATGGAGGTTTTCTTGCATTTATGCATGGCGTTTTATAAATATTTATATAAAACTTATAAACCAATGCTGTGCACATTAAAAGTGGAATTCAAGCCGCTACTGAAAGTAGGTTGCATTCAAAACGAACTCTCATCGATTGGTCAAACCTTGGATGTATTCGTCATGGTAAAACAAAATGAAATAGACGTGCAACCTAGATTATAAATCCTCAAAACCCTCTTATTCGGGTTTCGTCTAGAAAATAATATTGATACAATAATTTTAAAGCTAGCACATTCATAGGCACATTTTCTCTCATCCATACCACATTCATGATAATTAAAATTGATAACGGATTGGTAAGATAAGACCATTTTTTAATACACTATATGCATTTTCTCGCTTCCTCGTTTTATTAATAAGTTTTGTTTTCGCGTTAAATTTCTCGATAGGAATAATATTTTATACCACAACGTTCAGCTAATAGCCATTAACCCAAATATGACCAGTCGTATTGCTTGTTACTGGATTGTTTACATGAAATTTACGACAGTCTAGCCAATTCTTGACATTCTGCACAACCTCTCTAATCTCTATTTTCCTTCTATAGGGTCTGGCTATTTTCTTAAAATACTGATATCCATTTTCGGGATAAAACAAATCCGGAAATAAATCAACAAAAAGGTAAACAAATCATCCACAGCTGATTAAAAGCAAGTTTCTGTGATATATGATTGAATAAAGTGGCATAACAAAATTGGATTCAACAAATCATATTCATTTCATTGTGTTATTGAATTTATATTAGTGGTCAGTTAATTTGTTCCACAAAATATACCGGTAAAGTCTCGGCAGTCCATCATGTCCTGGACCAGGAGCCCAGAGTCTGCAAAGATGAAGATGCCCATTATATTTTAGGCTATAAGTCAATTCGGAGTTTTTCAGGGTTGAGCGATAAAGCCGAATTGTTTACTATCTATTTTGATATAAAAATCTAGTAAAAATCTGGTATAAACATATACCAATGCTATAAAAAATGTTTATCAATGTACTCGTAAGGAAAAACCATTGGAAAAATTGAAATTGAATTTTAATGGAAAAGCCGCGGTTCATGCGGTTAAACCACCGAAACAGATGAAGATTATTACTTTACAATACAGTCATTATCATAGTATATTTTTATAGGGTAACTGTCGGAAACAAAAGCGTATTTGAATACAGTCCAGTTCGGCTATTAAGCCTTTTCGGACATAAAACATTGAAGATTGAAGATATTCCGAAATATAAGTCGAACTTTACCTCTAAGTATGCGTACACAAGACAGGATTTGGGCTTTTTACCCAAACTACCCGTTTCAATAATACCATTTTACGACATCCCGAAATAACTCCGAAGAACCTTATTAGGGACCGATCCATATTATTGGGCACACCACGACCTATTTTTTTAACCAAAAAAAAAAAAGGAAAAATCAACTTGAATCAACATTTTATTAGGCCCCAACCCCAAAGTTGGGGGCCTATAGAGTTGGGGTGTCCGTCCGTCTGTCCGTCCGTCTGTCCGTCCGTCTGTCCGTCCGTCTGTCCGTCTGTCATCGCTTTCTTGTACGGGCTAGAACTTTTGAACGGAAGGTCATAGAGACTTGGTTATAGGCTCAAATGAAAGGTCTCGGTCTGTAGATGTGCCTTTTGACCATTTCGGTCAAAAACACCCCACCGGAAGTGGTCAAATTGGCCAAAATAGCCCAAAATAGCGGTTTTTCAGGACTTGAGCTTGTACGGGCTAGAACTTTTAAACGGAAGGTCATAGGTTATAGGCCTAAATGAAAGGTCTTGGTTCGTAGATGTGCCTTTTGACCATTTCGGTCAAAAACACCCCACTGGAAGTGGTCAAATTGGCCAAAATAGCCCAAAATAGTG
>LQRL01104328.1:1487-13794 GCA_001703475.1 Hydroides elegans
TAAAATCTTTTGCATTTAGAATACCGATTGATGTTGAATCTTTTTAAATCATGTATTCTTTTCTCTTAACGTTTCCGACTACATATTCATGTAATAAGATTTAAGATAGTGCTTGCTGGAATCAATGAAATCTGACCAATATATTCTTATTTAATACCTTATCTGTTTGATATTTCAAGTTCATCAAGCTTTGAAAGCCGGTCCACAGAAAATGAGTACCCAAAGTAAACCAAAAGGTATAGTTTATTCGTCCCGTATTTAGGTATATAAGTTTTATTTAAAATTTAAAATATAAATTATCTCATTCAATATTTTTCTGAATTTAAAAATTGATATTTGATTCTGTGGCGGTTACTTGACTAACAATTTTAATCAACCTTCCAATATCCTTGTTTTGGTCAATTAGATGCATATAGAAGTCTAACAATTGTAATTATTTTTAATATAGAAGACAATAAATCTAAACCTACAATGCTTCTTTGATATCGAGATCTTTAGATCAAAATTAAATTAGATACTTTGTTGTAGTATATGAAAGTGATAAAATCAAACGCTGTTCTAATTTTGAACACCCTTTGGCCATCACCTTCTAATAATTCTGATAATTTATTTCTTGTGATATATTCCTGAGGGAGGCACATCGACAAAGACGGTTTTTAAGGATATTTTGGTTTCTCTCGATTTATGATCTCATTCGCGCTATATGTTCGGACCTCTCGTCTATTTCTATATGTATGTTTTGGAGCAAGACAAAAAAATATATATAATATATTCAAGAAGCTGTATTTTGTCTCCAGGCCCCAGCCCATATCCTCGTCTTCCATGGAAACAGCATTTAGCCCACGCTTATTTTGGTCACCTTCGATTAAAAAAGACAAACATTATTTAAAAGAATATTTGTTCATTTTCCTCCGCCATTTCTCGTTGTTCAATGTAGACATAGTCTTAAACTAGCTCGTCTTCTTCAGAATCCGATAGATGTAGAAAATTATGTAAAATCAATATGATTGCATATATTATTTCATTTTTCAGCCAACTTCCCGTTCTTCGAGGGCGACATCGTCCTTGACACCGGACTGCGCAGGCGCATGGGACGCAGAGGCAAGAGAGCGGTGATCCGTCCAATATCGCATTTGTGGCAGTATGGCATTGTGCCTTATCGCATCGATCCCACTTTCAGTGAGTCTTTGCAATAAGTATTTATTAATATGTTATTTATTGATTCAATGCTAGTATGATTTCGTATTGCATGTGGAGATTTTTTTCACATTGATATATGATGGAATTTTTTAATTGGAATACAAGTACTATAATTTCGTAGCCTATTTTATGAGATCATTTTTTTTTCATTTTCTTTTGTTTATTGATAATATTTTTAAGTGGAGAGGGAGTGGATTTTAATGACTGGAGGTGTAGAAATTCTTTAAATATTCATGTTTTCCCAATTAATCATCAAAATTATCAGATGGTGCCACTAAGAAGGTGATCAGGGAGGCACTTGAGGTCTACGAAAACGAAACTTGTGTCAAGTTTGAGCGGAGAGACGGCGATCGAGATTACATACAGTTTTCAAATGAACCTGGGTATAGTTTTTTCGATCAATTCGTGATGAAAAAATGAATACTTGTCGATGTAAAATTTGAAATTATTATCATTTGTTAGATTAATTCATTGTTGCATTGACGTCATAAATTAACTTTTAATTATTATAATAATAATAAAAATAGATAACATTTGTCAATCCTATCATTCTTTTTGAAAAATAATAGTTTAGATTCAAATACATGTATCAGATTGTTTTCTGTGACCATCAAATGTTTGATGTAGGTATTATATATTTTCTTTATAACAAATCACTCGCAGTTGCTGGTCGTTTGTGGGGAAGCGAAACATCGGCGTTCAGAAGATCGGTGTGGGCGATGGTTGTATTCGCCTTGGCACCGTTTTGCATGAATTAGGTCATGCCCTTGGTTTTTGGCATGAACAGGTTAGTAAACCCATAAGAAACCGTGTTGTATTATTATTAATAAATGAAACAAATCAGCATCCACGGACTGAAAAACTTAACATAAGCAGCAAGAGAATTTAGCGAAATTTTGATTCGAAAACTGGTTACTCGTTGATGTCTGATTGATAATTAGATGCATTTTACATGGATTGAATATTTGAAGAGAAACGTAATAAACACACAATTATCTTGATAAGACATGCTTATACGTCTGAACAGATGTTTTTGTTTGTATTTACATTTAAAAATGATAAGTATTTTTTGAAGTTAGAGGCAAATGATTTTAAAACAAATTCCGTAAATTTCAGAGTCGCGCCGATCGGGATGAGTACATCGACATCGTGGAGAAAAATGTGGCGGACAGGTTGGGCTCAGTCTTTTACGTTATTTTCTCTTATGCATCAATCAACATTTACCAAAGATCCTTTATTCCCTATCTAGATAATTTTTTTTCCGTGAATACGTTAAAAGAATGGAAACATTGGATTTAACTTTTTCCTTGCATCTCAGACTAATTTTCATAAGGGCTGGTATGAATGACACTTGCTTTAAAAAATGAAATTGTTTAAATATTTTTTTTTATGCATTATAATATTTTCATATCTTATCTTTTATTATTTATTTTTAGAAATTATTACCTTATTTTTTTTTGAACAGGTATATTGATCAGTTTGACAAACGGTTGAAAAACGAGAGCACCACACGTGGTTTTCCATACGACTACAAGAGTATTATGCACTATGGAAAAACGGATTTCTCTCTGAATGGAAGGCCTACTTTAAAGGTATTCATATAAATTTGATGATTTTCATTATAAGAAAATATAGCGTATATTGTATGGACCACGAGTGACTTGAAACGAAATTCAAATTCAAACTTTGTAAATTGATTTAACATGATACTTAGCGCACCCAATAGCACCTAAATACACCAGAAATTATTCGTAATGCCTCTAGGGGCAAAATGAACACATTCACGGTATTCCATTGTGCCAAAGTATACGCCATTAAGGGAGTTGTTTAAATGAGTGGAGTAACTTCGAAATAGATATGATTACGTTCAGTTAATAGATGAAAGCCTCTGAGTTATTCATTTAATAAATAATTAAGGACAATTGATAATTAATTTGCAATTACTTAGGGAGAGGGGGAGGACGTTTGAAAGGGTCGGGATGAGGTTTCGGTGTGGACCACATATTATACCAACGTGACTTGGCTACCTCAGTCTCGCGAGTTAGTTACGTTGAAAAAATTCTCAAGGCAGCTGAGATTGGAAAGTTACCTCATTTTCTGAAAAAAAAACAAGAGCCCTCGGATGTGATGTTTAACTGGGTCACGTGGCTGTATCGCGTCAAACGATATCAAGGCTGCTGAATATTTGATTTCCGTAGAGAAATATCTATTGGTGTAAATTCGCTCTATTGTATTATAATTTGCGTTGTTAGTTCATTATCGTCCTTAATATTGCCATGGATTGGGGGACAAAGTTTTGTATTTGTTTCGGTTTTGTCTGTAGTACGTCAACACCGGTGGTGCTAAGTTGATTTGGAGCATATTAGAATAAAAATATATATGTTTGTGTTGTTATGTTTATCATTTTGTAACCCTCTAGAACTTGAAGAAACATCTCCATCTCTTTTACTCAAGATAAATAGCTACATATATTTTGCCTTTATATTACATGTATGTATTCTACGCAGGAATTCTTAGCAATATACTAAACTTTTTAAAAACCGAACTAAATGTTATCCTGAACAACAGGAAAAGGCATTGAATATTTATAATTTCCCCTCGTCCAAAGGCTTCCAATTGTATTCTGATTAGTCATTGTTTTTCTTGCTTTTAAAGGATTTTCGTCGTTGTATTTTCTTAGCTAAACGGAGTGTGTGGGGATCTTGATGTGAAATGACAAGAACATACGTGTTTCGTCTCATTGACGAAGATGCATTGGATTCAGCGCCTCTTTATTTTTCTGTATATTTATATATATTTAAATATCTGTATAAATGTTCACTTTTTGTCGTATTTTTCTGCAGGTACACGGTGTTGTTGAGGAGTTGGAAGTGACCTTGAAGATTATAAAGATTGAAATAAAGATTAAAAATGGTATACGTAAAGATGTGCTTTACAGATTTTAAAAAGGCATCGTGATTTTCCACAGGTTCACGGTGTTGGTGAGGAGCTCGATGTCAAAATAGGTCAGCGAAAGAAGTTGAGTGACCTTGACATTGCGCAGATCAAGGACATTTACTACTGCAATCAGAAGGACGCACGAGACAAGGGTTTGGGTACGCATGCGTTTTATAGGTTATGAAATTTGTAGATCAATAAAATATCAAATGGGTAGAAGTTATTGAAATTGGATATATAAATAAATAGAAAGCATATAAAGTGTTGAGGGTACCAGTTATTAGTAAAACTTTCTTGGTTTTACTTATTATAATGTCTCTTTTATAAAGTTAATTAAATAAATTTTAATAAATAGCACCAAAATTATCAATATTTGAATAATTATAAATAAATCGTACTATATTTTATTCTTTTTCAATAAACATGAATAATAGCAAAATCGTAGCCTTATTACATAGAATATTGTAATATGTGATTCATCGAAAGATGGTCATACAAAACATTATGTTCTATTCAAGCTTGCGATCCCGAATGGGTCAAGCATAACGGCCACTGCTACAAGTTCGAGACGGAAGTTCGCAAGCACTTTGCGGGCGCCGTGAACTATTGCAACGACGAGGAATCTCATCTCCTCCATATCGGTATGTGTACTTTGTAGGATTATTAATGAAGAATCCCGTTTTTAAGCTCGATATAGGGTCGCTGGAGATTGCATGGTTTCCATCTGTGGACCTGAAATATCCTGACTAGTTGATCCAAACCTCGACAAAACATAGAAATTATATTATGAAATATGAAAGTATAAAAAATCTAACTTAAACGAAAGAAATCTTATTGAAATTGCAAATTCAAAATGGTTAGGCCAATACATGTATGGCTATAGGTACTCTGGTATAAATTGTACCGTAGCAAAATATCTACAAGTTAGCTCTATAATAAATCAAAATCCGGTCAACATATGTTATCCAGAGTTAAGACCTTGCTCAATTGCATTTCCTACCACCGACTCCATAAGAATATGATATATTCAATCGAATGTGTTGCTTACATATTCATGAACTGCTATTTTTCAGAAACCGAACAAGAGGATCGCTTCATCAAAGATCATCTAATCTCAGAATTCGCGAGTGAAGTCAAGTGGCGAGTTGGTGCAAAGCGAAGGGACGGTCGCTATATTTGGTATGACGGGAGACGCGATCATGAGAGCAAGGTACTTCCATTGATATTTAGCGTTAATGAATGCTGAATGATTTGGATATTTTTCTCGATTTGATAGTTATGTTGTAAAAAAAAAATGAATTACAGACAAAAAAAAATTGTTGGAAGTTTTCACCGGAGATAACACGAACGACAGTCTAATTTTTGGGTAGGCCTATGAACCAAATACATGTAATGTGACAATTCACAGTTCATGATGTACATACGCATATTAGCAACAGGTCGCCAAAACCCAAAATACGTTTTCGCTGGATACAGCTTTATAATCGTCTTTCAATGTTGCGACTTGTTTCTGATTTCAACACAGAAACATCGGTACTCAAGCATTACACTGGAATCGAATCAATTGAAAAATATATATTTTACTTCTATGTTGCAGTCTATGAAAACAAACTAAATTAACAATTGTAATCCCGTGCAGGACCTAACATACACCGCCTGGGCCCCCAACTACCCCAAGCGCTATTCAACCATGACCCTCGAGCGCTTTGATGGCACACCGCCGCGATTTGTGTGGCGAGCCGACTGGGCTGGGTCGGCCGAGAAGGAGAAGTTCATGCTGCCGTTTATTTGCGAGAAACCACTACCAACGAGTAAGGATTAATATTAAGTAGAATCTATTAATTCAGTTTATATTCCAGGGCGACTCGTCACCAAACGAAAAATAATAGAAGGATGATCAATTGTTAAGTTATGTAGGGATCTATACTATTTTTTATGGTTCCGAATAAAATAGTTAAGAAATAAAATGGTTCTTTTAATTTATCACTAATCGATTTCTGCGATATGGCAATAGTTTTAACTCTCAGATTTCTACTATTCAATATTCGTTTTTGAGCGATTTTAACAACTTTCTTTGAATATTTTAATTTTTTTTTTCGTTCCAACTCCATCTCATTTCACAAAAACTATACCTTCCAATACTACTTTACCCCTTCCTCGTTTTCCAGCCAAATGCTTCAACAGCGCCAGCGGTACCGGTTCCGAATACCGCGGTTACCTTAGTTACACCACAGACTACATCACGTGTCAGCGATGGACCGAGCAGTACCCACACAAGCACGACACGCTGACTGGAAATAGAGAGAGGGACGAGAAGCTTGGATTGTTGGGGCATAACTATTGTCGCAATCCAAGAGGAGTCCGAGATCGCCCGTGGTGCTATACGACCAAGACGCATGTCAAGTGGCAGTATTGTGACGTCATATTGTGTTGATATGGGATTTCTAATGATAATATGATGACGTCAATATAAAGTTATTTTGAAACTTTAATGATGGCATTGTGACGTCATTATTTGTTATCATGGTATTTGAAAGTTGACACTGTGACGTTGTTCTATGTTGATATGTTTTGATTTTTTTTTTATTATTTATGATAACGTGACGTTACATTGGTATTGTTTTGAGGACAATTTATACTTTCAATCTCACATCAGTGTTAGTTTAAATGAGTACAACACATACAAATTACATCAATGGAGCTATGATAAGCTTTTCTTATTAACCACTTTGTCACAATTGAGAGTTCGAGATGATGGCTAAATTTGCATAAGAAACACAACTTGCTGCTTGAAGCAGATCTATGTTTATCGTGTAGTTCAATAAAAAAAAAATCAACAATATATTAATTATCTGCAACTGTTATCATGACTGCATAAGACATGGGACAAACGAGTATAATTATGCTAATAATAACCTAGCAACGAGTGTATGTCTACTAAATTAGTCACTTACGGATGCATACAAATCCTTGTCAATTTCCCTTATCCATAACATGTCAGTTTGACTGAAAATACCGTTTTGTCTTCTCATGTCACTAATAAATAAGGGCCATTATTGCACAGTATGTTTTCAGCTTTTTAGTGAATCGTCGTACCGTTAAGAAATTGGATGGCACTGCCGGAAGCCACTTAAGTGACACCACGTGCGTAATCCTTTGGTATTTCTATAGCTATATGAATGGAACCGGGATCTAGTTTTGTTCACGTTTTAGTGACGCAAAAGATAAATTTTTGTCTTATATAACTACGTAATATGTAGGTGAAATATTGTTCAGTGTATATTAATATGATTGACTAAAACGGCCAAAATATTTTGATATTTGTTGCAAAAAGGAAAACGGTTATTAGTGGAACAAAATCAAAACATTCGATGAAAGTTGAAATTATGATGTAACTGTTCAGGACTTCTTGTACTATATAGCGCCATGTATATAAAAAAGTGAACTTTTGTGTATATGGATTATATGAATAGTGATGTAAATAGCAATAATTTTAGAACGGATAAGAATTTATGTTTTTATTAAAATAATTATTGTGACGTCATAATTAATACACTGAAAACATTTTTGTTGTTAGTTTCGGATAAACATAAAATACATATTGTTGAAAATATGATTGTTGAATTATGACGTAATAAATATTCATGGTTACCATAAATAACCAATTTTAGAATAACTATTTTGTGAAAATATTATTGATAGTTTTATTTCGTTATAAATATTAACTAATTTTACAGATATTTTCGATTATTTTATTATTTTCCTCCTATCGAAAAAGGTAAGTTATCCGTTAAGTGATAATTCATTTGTCATTTCAATAATAACACTTTATTAGTTGTTAGGTGAAATTATTGTTGTATTTATAAGACAATGTATTGTTTGCACAAGTAAATTTTCCAATTGTTGAATTATGACGTATTTGATGTTAATGGTAACCACATAGTTACTACTTAAAATAAAATTAAGTAGTAATTTTAATAAATTGTATATTACTTGAAAATGTAGAGATAGTTTCATTTATTGTTAATTTCGCTATTTAGAAATGGTAAGTATAACATACTTTAATAAATTAATAATTTCTAAAGGTTTCTCAACTTCATGTTGATAAATAAAGGAAAATACATTAAAGTTCGAAAAGTTTTGTTATATAAATAAATCCAGTTATAACCCTACATTTCAGATGAGCTCGACGGGGCAACAGAACATCCCCGCTTTGATTCAACAACATACATGGCTTTATTTCTAAACCGGTCTAAATGAATTGGACGTATAAATCCAACAACCAGCATGGAGGTGGGGGGTTGAGGACGAGAGGTGTTCGCGTCATAACGCCCCCTGGGATGAGACTCAATAAAGATCCGTCTTTTGCTGAATTGGAACATTGGAGAGGAATGCATCATAATAAGTTCTTCAATCAAAACAGAATCGTCACAGGTTTGTCTGATTATGATATTGTATAATTCTCATAATAAAAGAACGTAGGCCTACATATAAGTCAATATCAAATAGACGCAACAATGTATGCATGTTTTCGTAATAAAATATTCCTTTGTGTACAAACCCTATATTATGTCAAAACAATGTTTGTTACATTTCAATATTATAAAATTATAAAAGCAATCTGATAAATATGTATTCCTACATATATTTTTCTGATATCCATGTATTTTCATTTTGTCCATCAGAGCGACAACTCATTGACTCCCTCAACGCAACAATGAAGAACGTAAACACGAAACCCACCTCCGCCAACGCACATCTCATTCTCTGCGACCGCGCGCGAACTCCGCACAAAATATCACGTGACATCCATTCCAAGGCAGTCGACCGCTATTTCCACGAACTACCACCGAAGAAAGCCGAACGAAATCCAAAATCGCCATTAAAAGACAATGAAGTGATCGATATGAAATCAATACGTCAAGCCATTGCGGATTACACGCCAAAAATCGATTTGCAGCTTCGTAGATATATGGATCCCTCGCGTCCTTGTTCTCCGTTATTGCGCCGCCCTATGGCCACAAGTACTTACTGCGCGATCCCGGTTTTGGATCTCCGTCCACGTCATATGCGTCATGTGTCGTCACCAGCGTCAACGGCGTCACCTTTAGCAACGGCGTCATCACCCGTATCCAGTGCGTCACCCATATCTACAACGTCGCATCACGCCCAGATCACGACTACGATACCAAAGGATCTGGATAGTTGGCGGCGCAATAGTTTGACAACGCTAGAAAAAGACGATCCAATAGATCCAGATTCATTCTATAATAAACATTATCCGTTGCTCTTGAAATCCGTGCCCAGACGTAGGAAAAGTGCCATACCTGAAGATGAGGTTGATGAATACCGGCCCATGTCGAAAACGCCGGATATTGATATGGAGTTCTTTGATGATTTGCCAGCTGGGCCGATGCCCTCGGATATTAGTTTTTCGAGTTCTGAAGATGGAGAAGGGGAGGCAAAAGGGGAGGATGGGGTTCAGATGGGGGAAAACAGTACTGAGATAGCGGTGATGTAAAATTAACCCCATGCCATCGGATATCAGCTTTTCGAGTTCTGAAGATGAAGATTGGAAGGCGAATGAAGAGGATGATGATGAGGTTCAGATGGGGGAAAACAGGAATGACATAGAGGTGATATATATGCGAAAGAATGATTTACATGATGTTCAAATTTTGGACGTTCACAGAATGAATGTTCATATTTAAATGGAAACAGTTTTGGTGCGAATTATGCGCCGCGGATTAATTGATGAAATGAATACTCTTGTATGCGCTGTGTACTATATGAGCTTAAAATTTTGCCTTTAATATTCATAACTATATAACTAAATCATGATTAGGTAAATCAAATCAAAGTAAACGTTCCATGTATTTTATTATCTTGTTAATTAAGCTGACAAGTTGAAATTAACTTTTCCATACAATGCTGGATAAATTAAATATTTTGTAAATGAATAATCTGTAAATAAATACAACCTCTGAACAAAACACATGTTAAAACAAAAGGCACAATTAACAACATATCACAGAATTATTCAAAATGGCATTTCATTGTACACCAAAATTTCACAATAAGTCATCGAGCCTGGATAAATACATCTAATCACTTCAATATAGCTCTTGGATTACTAACAAAGTGTTCGTTTTTTGAGGTTTCTTTATTTATTTGGCATACTAAAAAAATAGAATTATACAAACTCTATAAATAAAGGGTTACGCTTAAAACAATACTGATACGTATAACTACTATAATTACACAAAAATATCATCTTTATATACCAGGACGGAACGTAGAAATAATGTCAATATATTATTTAGCGCGATGGACTTCGCGACGGTTCGATGAAATATATTATCACAGTTGTTCTATTGCAAACACCTATTGACACCTTTAGTCGAAACTGGACTTTGATTTTCATAAAAATGTCACATTAAAATCAATCTGAACCGAATCTGATATGTCCTTACAACAATCATATTTTGCGTGAAATTTGCATTTGTACCATAAAGTCATATTATCATTGATTGTGCATATGACCCAAAAAAATGCCGCGTACCAAAATCATCATCATGGCAAAACAAAGACTTCGATTTAACAACCAAGTATATTCCCTCCTGTTCACAACACTTCCTTTCTGAGCGCCACGAATTTGTTCATTTTGAAATCGAAATCTATGGGTCGCTCTGTGGGTTCCTTGTAGCGTTTGGTCATATTGTCACCAAGATACTGAATGAGTTCACACGTTTCCTCAAAGTTCATTAGCTTCTTCTTGTACTTTTTCCGAACAAACTCGGAACTCTTAGGATTGAAGGCTGAAAAAACAAAATGCCATAGTTGCATTATCTTAAACATTTATGTGAAAATTGAAAATGAAATAATCAAACGGGATTTCAATCATAAATGGAAGAACCAAATTTGCAAGAAAATGATGTTCTTGTGTGTCGAATCCTATCATTATCATGGAATTTAGTTGGATTCTGGACAATAATCTTTCAATTTTAAATAAATTTTAAACTCCTCTTTTTGAAATTTACCATGCTTGAGCATCCATTGTAGGCTATAGTACAGGCCCTATCGAAACTAGCAAACACATTCAAGATTGAAAAATATATTCAAGATTTTAGAGATGCACCCAGCCAAAATTTGAAATAATATAAAATAGTAACAAATATAAAATAGGCCTTATAACTCCAATAGAAGCTGTTAAGAGAAGGTGACCAAAATTATATGCTTTAATAATGAAATTAACAATATCGAACTTACCCTTTAAGTGATAGGCCACGTAAGTAAGTGCAGATTTGGACGGACTCATAAATGGATACTTGGGCTTGAAGTTGCCCACCGCAGTCAGGGCCTTCTGTATAGCACTCGCAGCGGTCTGCTCCATGAAGCCCAGCATGGGAAGTGACGTCACAGTGATCGGGATGTTCTTGGGTGGAAGCTTGTGGGGCAGCTTGAGGTTCCAATATTTCTCAGGCAATCTGTGGGAAAATTAAAGGAGAGAACAATGTAAAATACATGGAGATTGTTTAGAGTGTTGAGATGACGAAATGATGTGAGATTTGGTTTAAGAATTATGAATTTATATATTAAATTATTGAACAAATTTACACGGCATAATAACAAAAGAATTAGATATTTTACCTCATGAATTTCTGAAGTTTCTCCTCACTCTCAAAGTAAAACATTTTGCCTCTATACTCGACCACCAGTTCTTGGTTTCCGGACACGATGTGCTCGTATCTAAAATTTAAAGCAAATGTATAAATATAGTATATATTTCTCAGAAATGCTTACTCATGGGATATTTTGTACTCTACTGAAAGAACAATTAATTGTTAAGTTAAAGATAGGAGCATTCCTAACAACTAAAAAAATCTTTAGTAAATCTTTAGTTTATTTTATGGCGGTATTCATTTGGTCTTAATTAGTTTTTCGAAAATTAAGTAAGCACTCCTCACCTTCCCTTAGTATAATTGTATACGAAAAAAAACTAGAAGGTCAGTGACCTTGGATCCCCCGTGAACTTTAACAATGCGTATATGCAGGATGGTCAGTTTTTATTAAAATTAACTTTGGAAATGACGAACTATTTTCGACAATGTTCAACCGATCAAGATGACACCATGACCAGGCACGACTGCAGACCTTGGTTTATATGTGT
>LQRL01104348.1:3925-14546 GCA_001703475.1 Hydroides elegans
CGAGCGGAGTGCGTATAGATTCATCAGATAGCCCGTTCTTCCAACGTCTAGGTTTGTCGAGAGAAACATACACGTTTTTCCAATTTGACGTCATATGACGTTCATCCAGTATGGTCATTGCATTTCAGAGCTGTACGTCTTCCAAGAAAAATCCGCATTTACACGTCTTCTGAACGATCCGTCTATGATCATGCTTCACGATCAAATCTAATGTTTCATTATTGCATGACATTTTCAGAATAAACCAATTCGATATGATTTACAAATTGATTCACATATAGCTACTAGAAACGTCATGTTTTGTGAGTTCGTTGTATCATAATCATATGCAAAATTCGGTTATATGGCACTCACAGTTGGTAATTCAACCTTCCTTAGAGTTGAATTATATTGTCTATTTTCTATCATATTTGAATCAATACATCAGAGAAATATATATCACGCATTTCTTAAGGTAATTAAGTATTATGTTGTTTCCATTTTATTATTTCATATTTTGAATTTCCTGTTATTTACTTTATACGTGTAATAAGCGAAGAGTTGACAAGTCAATGAAACGGACCTTTAACAATATCATATGTTCACAAATTATCCAACCGATGTACAAATGATAAATGTATAAGAATAAGTGAAAAATACGTTTTTCTTGACTACACATATATTTATTTCACACAAATGCGTCACAACAATACGTAACGGAATTGAAATAGACATCAATTATTACAATGTTGCTCTTCAAATCAAGTTCATTTACGTTTTCAAAATGCGTTTCAAGCAGAACCTTCTTTATTTTGTATACTCAAATTAGTAATAGAAAAAGACAAATATCTAATGAAATTGTAAACGTTTAACACGAAAGATATTTGCACAACGTATTCACAAATATTCCTTAACAAACAATGCGTTATTTCAAACAAAATAAGCCATTTTTATCAAGATTTACGTCACTTCTAATCATAAATACGACTATCAACAAATGCAAACAAAGTTGTAAATTCTATAAAAACATTTTAAAAGACGAAATTGAAAGTTTATTACCATTTTTTTCTTCACATTATTTTCCGAAATGTTTTCTTTCAATTTCATCTGTTACCTCATGACGTCATAACCTCTCACATCATTTTATTTCATGACGTCAAAAACACTCATTTGATGCCATAGCATTGCAATTGATACGTCATAAATTGTCGCCAATTATTGCTATTTGTATACTTATGAAGTCACCAATCATCAACTGACGTCATCATTTTGTACATGTATTTTGAACTATGACGTCATAACGTTTGACGAAATCCGGTGGCGTCATATTTCGTCTAAGGAGTGACAACTTTATGACGTCTCTGTTTCTCACATCGTGCGGTAGAGCTCCAGGCATACACAAGTTTATACAAAGACTGCTTACAATTGATATAAATGACGTCACAAATATTCTTCATTTTTATGGCGTCACAAAAAACGTTTACGTGAATATCAGGTGTTAGGTCGTTATCTGTATAAAAAGAGATAAGGAATAATATGCAAAATAAGCGTTTTTATGCGACATTTTATTTGCTGAAATAGAAATAACGTATGTTAATGTAGCACATGGCATTGATTCACAATTATACTAAAACGAAAAGGCGAAAACGTTGATTCAATTGAATATATGCTATTTTGTTTTATTTGTGTAAGTTCAATAATCTTAGATGAATATGTTTATCTATAAATATTCACAATCAACGAAAGAGACCAATAACGACAGTATTTTAAAATAAAAACACTTATATTGAAACGTTAATTCTATTTCGCTTAAAATCCATCGACAACTTTGCGTTGTATCAACCCGTAGCAATGGAAAAATACGATCGTGGCAATTCAATTTTCAATTCAACAATACCTTACCCTACAGCACACATACCTTGTTTTATCCATTTTCATTCAGACGTCGGTTCTGCGACGTTACTGATACGTCCCATCGTCGGAATCGTTGCGCGACCTCTTGGCGTCATAAGCCGAGTCCATGGCCGACCCTTCGCGTTTGTTTTCGCGGTCTTTGAAGTTCTCCGCGAACATCACCTTGAAATAAGTTGATGTGGTTTCATTAATATACATGAACATATAAATATATACTTGAGTTAAAATCTGTTGTTTTATAGATGTCTTTGAAAGTATGAAGTTGAAAGACGTTTTGGCGTCATAAGCCGAGTCCATGGCCGACCCTTCGCGTTTGTTTTCGCGGTCTTTGAAGTTCTCGGCAAACACCACCTTAAAATAAATGGATGCTGCTTTAATTGAATATTTACTGTATTTGTGTTGTCATCAGTTACCACTTTTATGCATGTCTTTCCAATCAGTTAGTAAACAGACGTTCGGCGTTATCATCCGCATCCATGACCGACCATTTGCATTTGTTGTCGCGGCAAATTTCACCTTTAGTTACCTTTAAGTTTCGTATATCAAAATTAAAATTTTGCCTTCCTTTTTTGTTGGGTATTTAGCCTAAATCACATGACAAAGAGTATATAGTTAAATACCTCCTCTCTTTGACGCTGACTGATTTCAAAGCCTTTGTCTATAACCAGGTTCTGGTTTTATAACGCTGAAACCTAGTCTTAGACTGTGAAATCATATATATATCAGCTTACTTGCAAGCTTTTACTGACGTAGAACCATTTCAAAAGAAATCTGGCAATTTACATCTTGAGAACCATTTAAACGTTTAAAATAATGACGCCTTACCCTCAATTTTGCATAATTGCCAAGTATTTCTCCGTCCAATGTGCTAAGTGCCTGCTTGGCCGAGTCCCTATCAGCATATTGGGCGAACGCGCAGCTCTTGCCTATAGCAGAAAAAAATATTTAAAACTATAAACATTCATCTAAAGCATATCAAAACTTTAGTGTCGTGGAAGGATCCTGCTATATTATTCATTTAACTTTGAGCATTGATTAGAGTGCTAAAATTTGACCCTGTAAAAGTAACCATTTACTAGTCTATGAACAAAAGCTTATCTCATTTGCTTAAATGACTTATCTTTGAGCACAAAGAGATTAATTAAATTTTGAAGCGACAAAATGCATCTTGTATCATCTTCTGAAACGAGGGCGGGATCTGACCGCGTGGTAAGACTTAAAGCGTATGGTTTTGAGCTTACCCTTTTTAGCCACTTAACCCCTATATTCAAGTCCACTTACCTTTTAGAACGGAAAGGTTGATCAGATTGCCGAAGCGACAAAAGGCGTCTTGCATCATCTTTTGAAACGAGGGCGGGAATTGGCCTCTGGGCAAATGCATGTTATCCAACACCATGATGTGGATGAACAACTTCTCGATCATTGCACCGCGAGACTATAGAAACAAAAGAAAATATTTTAATACAGTGAGGGGGCGGACAATAACATTATGATAACGTTGTATTATCTCTGAAGTTTAAGGTTTAAGATTGTGTAAAATATACTTAAATAGTAAACAAATATGGACATAAGCACGATAGGCACGTTTACTTATATAAGCAAAATTTACATTGAAGAGGCTTTTCATATCGATTTGAATACACGGGAAAGAACTTAATGACAATCAGTCAGTTTTTCATAAAACTTTCCTACAAAGAAATTTACACATACCAAAAATTATAAGGATTTTGATATGAAAATCTTAAAGAGAAACTTACCAGTGGTTGGATAACCGGCAAAGGACATGAACACCAGCTCACTCGTTCCAATCCCGTTTCACCTTGAATACCGGCGTTTTGAAGGGCCTCGGTGGCCTGAAAAGTATAAATAGGGAAATGAAATTCACTTAAATTGAACATTTCACGGGTAACACATATTTTGGCAGTTAAGTTTCACTTATAGAGGATTAATGAACCAAAAACCTTATTTATAATCTAATATTAAGATTATCATATTTTCACAATTTTAATTTATTGATCCATTTTCATTTATCACTGGCTTGAGTAAATATCAAAATAACACAACATTTATCAGTTTGAAGTTCATTCGAAGATCACATTTGTTCCTTACGCCTTTTTTTTACATTTGTGTAGAAATTATTTACCTTTTGAATGGTGCCAACCAACGAGCTGATATCGGTGTTACCAGCCATCAGATTCTTCACGCTCTCCTGAAGCTGTTCAGCTGCGGTAGCGACACTGTGAAACAGAATTTATATTTTCAATTGCAAGAATTTATTAGTTAGAACAGGGTTCAGGGTTCTGGTATTCTTTTCAATGTTATTGAACAATGAGATTTTGAATAAAGTTTATGAACAATATGCTTTGATTTTACAGATGGGCTGTACAAATCGATGTTGTTTTTAAATGATGTATGACATGATTTACTGGTTTATTCAGCATGAATTTTACTTGCCCCGTTTAATATCTGATGATCTTCAATTTTCTAGATCAAAGGAAACTAGAGTTTAGAAAATACAAGGAAACTAGAGTTTAGAAAAAGAAAGATTTGTTTAGCTTTAATTTCAGTCTTTTTTTTTTTGTGTTGATAATCAATCCTAAAGTTTTCTAAAACAGCTCAACCAAACGCAAGTAAGCGTACCAACGGACACCGCGGCGAGATAGCACGGCTCTGGATAATATGCCGAATAAAGGTCCATCAATTTTTTAATACCAGAGGGTATTTCTAAAATCTCAAGTCCTTTTTCAACCATTTTTTTTGGCTGAGAGGACATAAGCAAATTTATAAACTGTGTATATAGGAGCTCGAGCAGCTATGCGCCCATGAATGTAGCCATGTATTTTCTTATGTGTGCACTCATGTATGCACTCATGTACGCAATTTACATTATTTTAAGAAAATGCTTAAATGAAAGAGGACATACATGCAAACAATAGGTGAACCCTAATAAATTCTAAACAATAAAATAATAAAACTCGTTGCAGTTTATTGTAAAGGATAATGGCAAAAGGCTATATAGCCTCATAAAATATAAACATCTCTCTCTCTCTCTCTCTCTCTCTCTCTCTCTCTAAATTTATTTCTCTGATGTATGTCGGAACAGCGAAGTCAGGAAGGAATTGCTTGAAAAATCTGACTCTTTCATCAATCATGAATGTTTTGGTAACCATCAGTTTCAATTTATTCAGTCGTTATTCTGAACAAATATTCTTATTTCTCTCTCTGATGAATGTCGGAACAGTCAAGTCAGGAAGGAGTTTCTCTTAAACCATGCTGTGAAAACCATCAGTTCCAATTTATTCACTCGTTATTCTGAAATGAATATTTACAAAATTTAAAACTACATTTTTTGTTTGAACGTCAAGAGTATAACTACGTTAATTATTTTGAACGGCCTTGATAGTTTTCTTCTATTCAAAGGTTGATGTATGATCAATTTTCATCAGAAAAAAATTGAAATTCGAGTATTTGTAGTAAATCGGTATTTTGATATTAAAGCAAATAAGGCGGTAACCATCAATGAATTGTAAAATCGGTAAAATTTAACAAAACCAAATGCAATATATTTAATTTTGTGATAGAAAAGCAAAATTAGGAAATAGTTTATTTTTCCTATTTTCAAGCATTTTTTTAGATACCTGAAGTTGTATGTTAACATGTTTGTTAATATGATAAAAAAAAACATACCTTATTTGAACAATTTCGTTTGTTTATCCATTTGTTCAATATTTTAATATAATAGTGTGTTGTTTCATGAAAGCCAAAAAAGACTGGTTTTATTAATCATATATAGATACCGAACTGAAAGAAATGTAAAAGTGCTTGTCGTGCAAAATATAGCTGCGTATGCAAAAACCACAAAGCATTGTGAAATGGCTAATGCTACCTATGGATGATTTGGATTGAGTTGCTTAGCAAGAAGGCACTCAGATGGTGATTCATCTGTCCTTGCAACGCAGTGATACAATGTTATGCTTTGCATTTAATGCATGAACGTGTTTCTATGTTCATAAAGAAATATCGCACACAGGCATCGATTTGGGTGTTAGGGCCAATATCAACGAAAAATAGTCTTATTCGTTTTATAACATAAGAGTTATCTGGTATTTGTAATGATTATAAGCTTGTTTTTTTTAATACGAGCACGGGTGGTAGTGAGTGAAAGACAATTTCGGTGAATAATGTGTTTTCATCCATCTTTTTAAATAATGATTGCACAGAAGGAATGGAGCTGCCTGACATTGGAGCCAGTAAAGCAATGGGAGAAGAGAAGGAAGTTTTGAAGCATTTATAAGTAAGCAAAGTACACGATATGTCACATTCATCCGTGGGGATGTTTGATATTGGTTGCACACACCACGGGACACAACGTTATAATATTAGGAACATATGGGAAGGGGGGAGGGGGTTCGCTTCATATACAGTGTAGCACTCACCCTGTGGGAATGTTTGACACCGGCTGTAGACTGCACTCAATAACCCCTGGTGGATACTCAAAGTTGTGCAATTTGTCCACGGCATGAGACGCACATTCGGGGTTGTCGTATTTCACTGTGGCTTTACCTTGAGGTGTGAAATGCAGTTATATAATTCGACATTGGCAAAAGTTAGATGATTTTAAAAATCGTTTATATTTTAGCATTACATGGACCTTACATCGAAATGGCTCGTTTACAAATACAAACGTATCACTTGTATCAAATGTACATCGCCTTCTCTTCCAGAAACAGTTTTACTAAAAGATAAAATAAATTATTTTTCATACTCTTGTTTCTTGTTTTGTGGTTTTTAATTTAAACCCTCTTAGGTGTCAAGGGTGTTGCCTTAATTTTTAATGAAACATCTCTTTCTGTTTAAAATACCTATGAAAAAGAGATTATACGATACACACAATATCGCATCCTAGTTATGCATTTGTTAATGTATAATATGTCACCAAAGAGCATAGCTTACCAGTAGCATCATCCAGCTTGCACATCTTCAACCCAGGCACGATGTCAAACAATCGAAACAGCTGGCGTTCACTGATGTTCATGCATCCCTTCACAAGCACGACACACGAGGTGTTCTTGACGCCAGGCTGAGAGGAGATCATATCACGAACACCGGTGTCTCTGGGAGCTGATTGAAACGAAAATAAAAAGTTACAAAGGGTACAAAAATCTGTAAGCAATCGCTCAAAAACAAAACAAAACCTGAAATTATGATTTTTAGTGAAAATCTGGTGCGGTGTCTATTGTTTTTTACATACGCCTGTTTCTCTAGCTGGTATAAAGAGGAGATACAACCAACGAAACATGGAAAATATAGAAGCGGAACAGCTGGCGTTCACTACTGTTCATGCAACCCTTCACAAGCACAACACACGAGGTGTTCTTTACACCCGGCTGAGAGGATATCATGTCGCGTACACCGGTGTCTCTGGGGGCTGTGTTGAAAACGGGGAGCAAAAATATACGGAATTTGGAAAATAAAATCAATATAATATCCTTTAAAAATTCTCGGACCGAAAAATCCAACATTCCTTTTCATTCAACGTACATCTATAATTGGCTGATTAAAAAGTTGAACGAACGATTGGCATGGCATTCCAATTAATTGAATTTCTTGTCAAGTTCACTTTCAAGGCCACATAATTACGAGATAGGACCTCTAAGACCTTTATTTCCAATCGTCACATCCTCACAAAAGATAAAGAAGTTTATCAATTTCCATTCTAATTTATTGAATATTAGTTAAATTTTAATTTTCATTGATCTATTAATAAATGTGATTTTATTGTTATAGACTATTCATACCAGTCAAAGCATCGAAATCCTCATACGGACTCCTCGGTATGGGCGGTGGCTGTAGCGGGTCATAACCATCCCTTCCACCCCCACCACCTCCTCTCCTGGGCGGTACCCCTACTCCTGGGGGCGGCAGGGGCAGGCCATAACCACCCCGCCCGCCCCGAATCTCCGGTGGCGGAGGGGGGTCGTGATAACTGGTTGCTGCGGCATAGTCGCGTGCCCGCTGGCCGTAGTAGGGTGGGCCCGTGTTCATGCCCGGGGCGAACTTGTTTTCGGCGAAGCGCGCTTGGTAATCTGTAATCAAAGGCAAAATAGTATGTATACTGTATGTGAGATAAAATACATTGAATACAGGAGCGCATTATCACAAGAAGAATCAAAACACAACAGTCATCTCAAAAGACCCAATAAAACTTTGTTTCAGTGAATCACGCTTTCAACCCTGTTTTTAAAAGGCACATGAAGGCATATAGAACATTTACTATAATATATAGCCTTCCTAAAAAAATTAAAGTGATACGAAACAATTAACATCATCCTTTTCTATAATTCAATGAAACATATAACTTAAAATGTTAGATCCGAACCTTCTATCCACTCCCCTAATCATAAATCACCTCCCTTTACCTGGGCTGCACTCCTCAATGGCCCGCGCCGCGCTGCTCTTCTTGTCGAACGTGATAAAGCAAATGCCGCGACTCTTTCCTGTTTCCTTGTCTCGCACCAATTTCAAGTGTGCTATTGAGCCATAGTTCTGTTGACAAAAATAACAGAAGACGTTCAACACATTTTCATGAAACGTTTTCAACATTGAAACATGTCAAATAATTCAGTCTAAACATAAGGGAATTCAAATACTTAAAAATATTCAACTAGAAATGTACTACCGCAATGTGGCCCGGGATTTATATAAACTAATTTAGATTAGTTCATTTCATAATATCACCATTTTTTTAAAGGTTGCAAACGATTAAATTCCACCAAAAAAATTACATGTAGCTGAAATCATTACAAAAATATGCGTATTTTTTTTCATACCACAATCATACGTATTTCCTATTTCATACTCTTTTTTTCTCAGCTTTTATTCATAAGATTTATCTTTAGAAACACCTTTATTATGAAACATAGAACAAATGTACATGGTTGATATCTTATTCAGCATTCGCAACCAAAAGATAATGAGTAATAATTTTGTGATGTGCTGCTTAAACAATTCAAATAAATTTAATGAAAAACTAAAGGTGATGCAAGATACTGTCAAATAAAATAAATATATATTTTCGTATACGTAATTGTTATTTTACTAATTCGGTTGAAAATATTACATATTGTTTATTCTAAAATTTAACTCTCCATTTTTCTTTAGTATCTTTGAGTTAACTTGATTGCCTAAGCACTTTGGTTTCCACCTGCTGTTTAAGACGTTAATTGCCACTTGCTTCATGTATGACGTAACAATTATTTTGCGCAATGTAAAATAACGTCGATTGTTGTTACCAAGCAAATTCCATTCGAGTTCTTTAAAATACGGTTTTAGGGCCAATGTCAAAAAGGATCGACCACTTGGCTTTTCAAAACTCAAAAAAATAATTTTTGAATTCTCTGTTGATTTTACCTTTTTTAGATAGGATCAACATATTAGGTTACCGAACAAGCCTTTTTAGCATACTTTTCGTTTTAATCTGGGAAAAATAAGCAAAATTCAGTTTTGTGCACTTTGAGGGTGGATTTAACTATTTTCCTGCAACATTTTTTCATCGGGTATAGCTTATATTGCTTTTTATATGCAGGGATTAACCTAAAATAAATAAAAGTATAAAAAAATCTAAGCGTATTCATTTTTGAAAATTTGAAATAAATGTTACGGACAAGAATATAAAAGTTACGGACAGGAATGTACCCTCTTTTTCTATGCACTAAGGTATGATAAATATAGCTGTTTCTACCCGTAATCGTCTCTAGCATGGTAATCAAGCTAGATCAAAGTCGTAAACTCGTTTCTTTCTTGAGTAATTGTTTTTGTTACGGACATGAAAACGTTACGGACAGGAACGTATTTTTAGTTTTTGATTTTTCTAGAACATCAATGAGCATATACGATTGATTTTTGGTGCTAATCCTTGTAGGGCCATCCATACCTTTATGTCAGACGAATATCAGTCTTATAACTTAATAGCTTCGTGCTGAAATTTCGCGTTACGGACAGGAACTCTTAACGATACGGTCCAAAAATTGGAAATATAATTCATCATAGTAAGCAAATAGTTATGACTCAGGGGCTTTAAGCTATTATAGTGATTAGTAATCATGGTTGTCCTTCTCTAAACACCCAAATGTTTATTGAAAAATGTTATCTCCTAATATTTTTGGCCATGTTTATTTCTGTTACGGACAGGAAACGGAAACCGTGTGACATTGATTAAAAATTCATATTTGTCAATCATCACTGTTCAGAGAAAAAACATGGTTAGTTTGGCGAAGCTCTGTCTATTTCCGAGTAAATGATACAATCAGAAGGGTTGATAAACCTTTAAAATATATTTTTATTGAGCTTTCCCCTATAGTACCCTACCGTGTGACATGCCGTTTTTGCCATTTTTTACCTTTTCAACCACTGTTTTGCACAGGAAATATCTTTTTTAACCGGGTTTCCGCGATTGGTTTTAGGAAAGACTAGGCCAAACTTCAATTTAACACACTTTAATGCCATTTATTTCGCAATTTGTATTTTTTATTAGCGTGTGACACCCAATTTTGCAAGTGGTCGATCTTTATTGACATTGGCCCTTTATCACTTGCTATGCATTTTTCTGCGTTTTTTGTTTCGTTGTTGGTGGTTTGATTACTATAACTAATGTTTTGAAATAGGTTAGATACCCACATGGCGGTTATTAAGATTTCGAAGTGGAGCTTATCTTTTATCGCCCATTTCA
>LQRL01104349.1:884-14439 GCA_001703475.1 Hydroides elegans
ACTGGTTCCTATCTAAATTTAATTTACAAGGGGTTACACTTTATGTTTCCTTATGTGGATACTGACACCTGGTGTATTTAGACCTATATGGTCAGCTCATTCCTTGCATGTAGTTTTTGTCTGTTGTTTGGTCGACTAGGGTGATGCAGTATTGCTTTATAGTTGTATAATAGATCCTGGCTGTGCCAATATTCATCCAATTTGTTTTTTTTTAAACGTGTTTATATTATGTTCTATAACCACATTTTAAGGTAGGGAATTATATGGTTTTACAACAGGTCGAGTAAATGATTCTTGCCTTCGTTTCTTGTTATATCGACACACCGATAGATTAAGATGGTGGCTTTTTAGATCCATTAACGATTTCAAACTATAAATGCTTAGAGGAGGCGATGCTTTTGCACCATAAAATTCATGTAATATCTTAAACACTTCGATCATGTCGCCCCTTAGCCTACGGTATGCGAGCGTGAGCAACTTAAGTTTACGCAGAAGCTTTTCATACGTAAGATTATCCATTCCGGGAAACATGCGTGTTGCCCTTCTCGTTGCAATTTCCAGGGCATCTATATACTTGAACTCTAAACGGAGACCATATACTATTTCCATATTCCAGATGGAATCTTACTAGCTCTTCAAAAAGTGGAAGGAACATTTTATATATAATGGATTTATATGAATTTATTCATTGATATATAAGTCAATTCGAAATCGAATGTAACGCCTATATCCTTTTCACTATTACTGTTTCTAGTTTATGGCTTTCATCGTTTGTATGAATATAGTAGCTTTCATCGATTGAACTGTTCACTGTAAGCAACTTGCATATTTTTTATTGAACTTAAGAAACTATATATTACTCCAATTTATCATATTATTAAGGTCCTCTTGTAGAGGTATCGTATCATTTGAAGAATTCATTTGAATACTTTTTAAATTTTATATAATTTTTTATCATCAGCGAATAGGTAAACACTGTCAGTCCGTGATTCACATATATTAACTATGAATATAATTAATAATGGGGAGCCAAGAACACTGCCCTAAGGAATACCACTAAGAAAATCTGACTATTACGATGAAGTCCACCCGTTTCACGATCACTCGTTGAATGCGATATCTCAAAAAGTCACGTATCCAAGCGACTAAGCGATTGCCTGCGTTTGGTTCTGTCTTACTATATCTCTATAAAATGTGTACTTGCCAAACTTCTCCAATATTCACATTTTGAAACCTGGATCATAATTTTTTAATGATTATATCTTAAAATATAAATCATAGCCCTAATGGTCGAATTATGATTTTACATTATCGATTCAGTTGGATGTGTAAAAATGGTTCTCAATTAAAAATAGGTTATACGATAGTTGATGAGAGTTTTCATTCTTATCTATGCGTGACTTACTTTAACTAATAATTTAGAAAGTAAAACTTAACTATGTCTGCTATATTTAATCTATCATACCCGCATATGACCAGCACACTGGTCGTACACTTGGTCCACAACCTCAATATGTGAATCAATATATAGCTTATTTAACTTATTGAGGGTTTGCTCTTTTCCCATGCTTTTTTATAACTGCCAGGACGAGTATAACTTATATTATAGTCGTAGATAACTGGTACCCAAATCCATAAGTAAGCTACCAACAAAAATAGGATTTCTGAACTGTAACCCTGATCAAAACAAACCGACCCTCCCATATTATCGCCATGAATTCCTCAAAGTTTCTCAAAGGCTCACCTAGTGTGTGTCATCTCCTAAGAACATGTAGAAGAGAATATCATGCCGAAAGTGGAATATACGGATACAAACCGAAACCGGCAGACCTGTTTGACGAAGGTAGAACCGACCCAAGAACATGTTTAAAACTTGACAAAAGTCATCCGAGGTTCCGGGCTTCAGGGCGACCCAGGCCTCAGGTTGGCCCTGTTTAATGCAAAGTGACTGTATTTTTTACTGAATATTGTTTCCATTCAACACAGTTCCCAAAAATCAAGCCTTATTATAAAAAATATTCTTATAAAAGCAAATTCGTTACAAGTACAAGTACATATAATGGCCCCAATCATGAGAAAACAACAGAATAGTGACGTGCTCCGCCTTGTTTTTTATATATAGCAATGCACCATTTAGTGAAATGCATATGTTTAGTAAGCTTAACGACTTTTGAATTCAATATTTTTGAAGGAAAAGTGTGGGTGGGCCGCCCTTAGGACCTGTTGTCCTAAGCGACTACTGTTCGCAGCGTTTGACATAAACTCCAAATATAGTCGCGCGGCGGAAAAGTTAGTTGCGCCATACTATTTTAAGGAAATCATTTATTTACAGGTTGCTCTAAATGAATGATAGAGGGCTGTATCTGCAAATATACGAAACTGTGGGAAATCCCGAACAGTTATTTAGGGAATAGTTTACTTTTAACTTCATCAAACTTCTATCATTTTAACTTTCAAGAAGCCTTGACTGGGTCCTTTGTATAACAAGGATCTTTTCTTATGATAAAATCATAAATGTGTGTACGCAACAACATGATTGTACGAATATATACATTTGTGTATCAAATTTCACTCGAATAAACAGTACAAAATAAGTACATATTTATAAGATTGCTACTGTCTATGGACAGATAAACGAGCGCCAAAGGCGCTAGCGAAAAAAAAAGTAGAAATGTGGGCATTAAAATACCACAATTGTTCTACTGCTAGTCAAGATGTTAGTCGCGGAGTGCACAACTAACTTAGAACAGTTAGTCGCGCGGCCCAAAAGTTAGTCGCATTTGCGACCGTGCGACCGCTAAAGTCAAACGCTGCTGTTCGGAAATTATGTTTTAATTTTATGATAATCAATTATTTTCTTCAAAAAAGTTGTCGATCTATTAATATTAGGCATACCTTTGATATTCAGGTATTCTTTCGGTTAACAATTCGATATAGTCACAGAATTAAGCTAAAAACCTCGAAAAGCGGGCCACTGACGGTCCTGGACCTCTTCCTTCTTTTTTTAGGCCCCAACCCAAAAGTTGGGGGCCTATAGAGTTGGGGTGTCCGTCCGTCTGTCTGTCCGTCTGTCTGTCTGTCATCGCTTTCTTGTACGGGCTAGAACTTTTGAACGGAAGGTCATAGAGACTTGGTTATAGGCTCAAATGAAAGGGGTTGGTCCGTAGATGTGCTTTTTGACCATTTCGGTCAAAAACACCCTACAGGAAGTAGTCAAATTGGCCAAAATAGCCCAAAATAGCGGTTTTTCAAGACTTGAGCTTGTATGGGCTAGAACTTTTGAACGGAAGGTCATAGAGACTTGGTTATAGGCTCAAATGAAAGGTCTTGGTCCGTAAATGTGCCTTTTTACAATTTTGGTAAAAAACACCCGACCTGAAGTTGTCAAATTGGCCAAAATAGCCCAAAATAGCGGTTTTTCCAGACTTGAGCTTGTACGGGCTAGAACTTTTGAACGGAAGGTCATAGAGACTTGGTTATATGCTCAAATGAAAGGTCTTGGTCCGTTGATGTGCCTTTTTTTACAATTTTGGTAAACACCACTCGACCTGAAGTTGTCAAATTGGCCAAAATAGCGGTTTTAATAAAAAAATATTTTTTAAATGTACAAAAACCATACCCCTTCGAGTTTGGGGGCGGTTGGGGCCTTATCGTGTTTCACAAATACTTCCTTGTTTTTTTTCTATTTTTTTTTTTTTTTGTAACTATGATAATTGAATAGTAGCTCCAATATGTTACCCATTGGACTTTTTACTTAGCACGCATATCGTTCGGGTATTTAGCTAAAAAAAATTAGCTTGTCACAAATTATTAAAATATCAAAGTGGGAACTCAAACTAATTTTAGCTATTCGTATTTTATATCAAAGATTTTCTGTCGATATAAACGATTGCTGGATACCTGTCATATGTTTTACCAGTTTACCAAATGATTGTCGATCATTACTTTGACTTGTAATTTTACAGAACTACAATGCCCAGTGACGGCAGAGCAGAGGTCAAAGAACAGCAATTTGATGCGTCTCATCATGTCGTACAGAGAATATGGTCATTTGCGGTCTCAAGTGGATCCACTTCGACTGTCAAAACCAAGGTATGACATTATGATTAAATCTGAATAATCCGTAGCTGATAATTGAAATATCATTTAGATATTTTAGAATGATTATCATAAATTGCTCGATATTTATGAACAACACTGACAAAAACCTTCAAGTTTAAAGTTGATCAGTTAAAACAGAAGAATAAGAAGAATCTACACCTCCATTAAAGCACCGCTTGAGTTATTTCATAGCATAATTACATAACATGTGCTGTCAATGGGTTATAAGATATAATTTCACTCAGATGATTTTCAGACAAACTTATTATGCCATTATACCATGCAAATCTTATAGAGAGGTGCAGGTACTTGATCCGGGAATGTATGGCTTAAGCGACGCTAATGAACAATTTCAATTGGATGGAGTTCTTGCTCTTGACAAGAGCGAAGCTAGTCTCGCTGAAGTTGTCCAGGCACTTGAGACAATTTATTGCGGTGCCATTTCTGCCGAATTCCTTCATATGCAGGTTAATAGCATTACTTGTAGAGCTCGGGATAATAGTGGATAGGTTTATCCAAATGTTAAGAATATATTTCGTTATATTTAAAACTCCACATTCTTATTACATATACCTGAAGACGTACATATGTTGCGGTCAATTATGTGTTCCGGGTCAATTACGTGTTCCCGCCTGAAAACGACTATGTCCACCATATAAAGTAGAAGGTTTTCAGCCGAAATATTTTATTTGTCGAGATAAATTTTCTCACAAGAAAAAAAATTAACCATCGGGAACACGTAATTGAACGGGTTGGGAACATGTTATTGATTTGGGAACACACAATTGACCTGGTTTGGAACATACAATTGACCGGGAACACACAATTGACCGGGTTGGGAACAAACAATTGATCCGGAACACATAATTGACCGGGTTGGGAACATGTAATTGACCGGGAACACACAATTGACCAGGTTGGGAACAAACAATTGACCGGGTTGGGAACATGTAATTGACCAATATAGGCGGGAACACGTAATTGACCCGGAACACATAATTGACCGCAACATACATACATTAATAATTTTGTCATGATTCGTTTGCTTTCCTCAAAATGGACTTTAGATATCCTAAAACAATTTTGTTCTCCTCTTATAGCATGAATCGATTATATGGATATCGTCACTGTGTGTTGAAACTAAATATTGAATATTTTCAGACTCCAGAAGAAAAAGAATGGTTTGCAAAGCGATATGAAGACCTTCAAACTCATTCACTAACAGACAATGAAAAAGTGAAAATTGCGGAGTTAATGGAGAAATCTCAGGTGTGAATGGGAATGAAAATCAATTAGTATACTTTTGAATTTGTGTTTAATCATTCTCATTTTATTGGCATAATACCTTTATCATGAGAAAATGATTTTTAATTTGATTTATTTAGAGTTATGTTTAATATATAGTTGTATCTTAAAATCCACCACATTTCAGCATAAACTGTATACTGTAAACAACAATATATAATGTTGGTACAAATGAAATAACTAAAATTAAATTGCGTAGGAAGCGGTATTTGACGTTTGCTATTGTCTTTTCTGCTTCAGGCGTTTGATCACTTTCTTGCCAAGAAATTTACCACCGTCAAGCGTTACGGAGGCGAGGGCGGAGAGAGCGCCATGGTGTTTTATGACGAACTCTTCAAACTGGCAGCTGAAGGTGAGACATCCACTTTTTTAGAGTTCACATTCTACTGAAACTGATAGGATTGCCAAAGAGATTTATATAAAAGTGTGCACTGTAGTAGAGCATGAGACCATATGCTCTTGAGAATGTGAATTAGGTGTCATGGTCAAGTGCAGAGTAGGAACATTATATAAAACTCTTTTAGTTGTATGTTCGTGATTGTATATTTCAAGAAAAATAACACTTTTCCCGTTTAGCATGTACATGTTTTTAATCAAATAAACTGTTCCCACAAATAACCATTTGCATGTGCGTTTCCACTTTTAGCGGACATCGAAGACGTGGTATTGTGTATCGCACATCGTGGAAGACTCAACTTGCTCACTTGTTTGATGGAGTATCCACCGGTTGAAATATTTAGAAAGGTGCGGTGACTCAAAATTTGATTGCAAAAAAAGTGTTAATCAAGTAAATGACGAGAACAACGTTATTTTCATTGTTGCAGTTCTAATAAAATAGTGGGGGGTCAAAGTAAATTTGTAAGGCTATTATTTTTTGGTTATAAAGTTTTATCATTTTCATTGGTATAATATTATTTTTGCTTATGATTCAAGGCTCAAATGTTTTCGTTGTAACTTAGAATTAAGATATCCATTTGTTAAATTGAGCCTGCTCAAACTTTAATGCATGTGTATAGATGAAAGGACTGAGGGAATTTCCAGCGGAAGTAAAGGGAGCCGGAGACGTCTTGTCACATCTAAGTAAGCTGTTCACAAAACCCATGATTTTATGTTAATTTCTGTTGATATTTTTCATATCTAATTTCATCGATAGATTACTTGTTCTTATCAGTTAACTCTTGAGAGTAAACAAACACGTCCTAGTTGGTTAAGCAGATGTTATAATTGTTAGTACACCGCTTTTGAAACCTAATTCGTTTAGTTTTCCTTAATCCTGGTTCGATGCATTCTCCGGATGCAAGTCTAAAATTCTCATGTTATTTTGACCGAAATTGTATTTATTTTTCAGGTAATTCAGTTGACTTAGATTATGGAGGCAAAAAGGTCCATGTTTCTATGCTGCCAAATCCTTCACATTTGGAGGTAATTTCAGTGTTTGTAGTTTTATGAAAATTCTATACATGAACATTTGTATTTATATAGTATAGACCGCAAGTTAAAAAGAAAGACAAAACAAATAAAGAAGATTGACGGGTTTTTAGATTTATGTTAAATGTGATAGTAATAGATTGGCGGCGGCATTTTCGGGGGAACAAAAACGAATATGTGTGAAAAAATGATCTAGGAATGTGTGTTCGTAAAAGACATAAATAAGCCAATAGTCCGCAACTTTTCCTTAAAAAAATATAATGACATTAATGATAGTTTCCAATAATACAATCACCTCGTTCCCTTCTTGCTCCATTTTGCAGTCAGTGAACGCAGTAGCGATGGGTAAATCGCGGTCGAAAATGCGCTCGCATTTAAGCGGCGATTATCGCGAGGACGAATCGCGCAAGAACAAGGTTCTCAATCTGCAGATTCACGGTGACGCGGCTTTTGCTGGACAGGTAGAATTTTGAAGTTTATAAATACCATCCCTGATCCATTATAATAAACAGCGATGATATAGCCCCTGGTCTGTTATAGATTAGAGGGCTCCTTTCTTATAAAAGAGGGTACAGAGTTTGTGTTACTTAAAAGCTATTCTATAAGACATTTCTCATTAATATTAAAGTCACCATTGACTTTCCCTATAACATGGCATCGTAACGGAGCGCAACATCAAATCCTTGGCTAGCATCTTGGCAAAAAATGATGTTAGCATTGTCGCAATTATACAGAACACAAGGGGAATTACTTACACGTATCATTGCTTTTAGGGTATCGTAGCCGAGTGCTTCGCCATCTCGGCGGTGCCGCATTTCAGCGTGGGAGGCACAGTGCACTTCATTCACAACAACCAGATTGGATTCACCACAGACCCGGGAAGAGGCAGGTCAGGATCATAACGTTGTTTTCTAGAATAGGAAACGAGCCCTGGTTCTAGAACAATGCCGAATTTAGCCTTTCAGATAATGAAAGTCTAGGCGCTCTTTGTCATAAAACAAAGGTAATAAATATCTTGGATGTGGCCCCGATTAAATTTATTTTTGTGAACGTTTCTTCAAACGATTTCTTGTAAGAAACATTTTAAGTTAGTTTTTACGGGTAATAAGATTATTTCGTGTAATGTACTTATAAGAATGACCCTTGTGTGGTTTTCATTATAACCCATTAGAAAAAAAACTCTTGTTTTCTTGGCAGATCGAGTTTATATTCAAGTTGCACGGGAAAGATGACAGGAGTGCCTGTGATCAGAGTTAACGCCGATTATCCCGAGGTAAACAATAAACGGTTGTATGGCAAAAGCCCCGTAGGGCAGGAGCCCCGCGATTTTTGCAGCTAGGGCGAAAGCCCCGCGATACTTTAACGTACATATTTTCATAATTTATTTAATATATAGGTGATATATTTTTATTCAAGCAAACCTAAATATAAGTGCAACTATTAACCACTCAAAAACATGATCTCATTAAACGGGCCTATTATTCAAATGATCGGATTAGCTGGATGCTTGTTTGGATGTATATTTTTCGCTATTGTTTACGATATTTACTCAATAATTGCAATCAGCGATGCGAATTCAACATTTCTATAGTGCCTTCGTTTAATAATGATAATTATTCAAAGCCATAAAACAAAAAATATTATCGCTAATACAAATAAAAGATAATTAAATTTATTTTTGAAATCACGGGGCTTTCGCCCTAGCTGCCAAAATCGCGGGGCTTCTGCCCTACGGGGCTTTTGCCCGCGCACCACAATAAATATACGATTGTTTTGATCATAATGACAGTACAACAGGGTTCATCCTACACACGCGCGCACGCGCGATTCGCGCGTCAAAATTTCAAATCGCGCGTTCAAAAATCCCCCGTGCGCGCACCGCCCGCGCCCAAATCTTTAATCGCGCGTTGCAAACGGAGGGATGCGCGCCATAAAATATTTTGATATGCTTCAGAACTTTAGATGGATGTATTCATATAAACAACTGAATATTTATCTTATTTTAATCCTTTTTATTATTTTTTTGTTCGCGCCTTCGGCGCTCCCATTAATGTTTGTATTGAGCGTCAATGGACGTGATTCAGCCATGAATGTTCCTCAGGTGGCGGGCGGGTTCGCGAGAACCCCGATGTAATGCCACTCTCCATCCCGAACCACAGAACATACATTTTTAGGCCCCAACCCCAAAGTTGGGGGCCTATAGAGTTGGAGTGTCCGTCTGTCCGTCCGTCTGTCATTGCTTTCTTGTACGGGCTAGAACTTTTGAACGGAAGGTCTTTGAGACTTGGTTATAGGCTCAAATGACAATTCATGGTCCGTAGACGTGCCTTTTGACCATTTCGGTTTAAAACACCCGACCGGAAGTTGTCAAATTGGCCAAAATAATCAAAAATTGCGGTTTTTCAAAACGTGAGCTTGTACGGGCTAGAACTTTTGGACGGAAGGGGATAGAGACTTGGTTATAGGCTAAAATGAAATGTCTTGGTCTGTAGATGTGCCTTTTGACCATTTCGGTCAAAAACACCCGACCGGAAGTTGTCAAATTGGCCCAAATAGCCAAAAATAGCGGTTTTTCAAGACTTGCTTGTACGGCATAGAAGTTTTGAACGGGAGGTCATAGAGACTTGGTTATAGGCTCAAATGAAAGGTCTTGGTCCATAGATGTACCATTTGACCATTTCGGTCGAAAAAAACCGACCGGAAGTTGTCAAATTGGTCAAAAATAGCTGTTTTCATAGAAAATATATTTAAAATCTACAAAAAAACATACCCCTTCGAGTTTGGGGCTGTTGGGGCCTGCTCGTGTTTCACAAATACTTCCTTTTTAGCCCCCAGCCAACCAATTTGGCTGAGGGCTATTGCTATCCCCCAGTCCGTCTGTCCGTCCGTCCGTCTGTCCGTCTGTCCGTCTGTCCGTCCGTCTGTTAACATTTGAGATGCAGTAGTTTGTCCGCGGCATTTTGGTGTGAAGCCTCTGTCTGAGGGTTCTGAAACTTCACACAGTGAAAGAATATATATTGCAGATGTGCAACGTCGAGGTTTCAGTTTGATCGACCAAAAAATGTCGAAATGACGGGGGTTTGAACTTAGACGAATTTGAGATATTTTGGGATAATTATACAAAACTTTGTCCGCGACACTTCGGTATGAAGCCTCTGTCTGAGGGTTCTGAAACTTCACACAGGGGCAGAATATATATTGCAGATGTGCAACGTTGAGGTTTCAGTTTGATCGATCAAAAAATGTCGAAATGATGGGGGTTTGAACTTAGACGAATTTGAGATTTTTTGGGATATTTATACAACACTTTGTCCGCGACACTTCGGTATGAAGCCTCTGTCTGATGGTTCTGACACTTCACACAGGGACAGAATATATATTGCAAATGTGCAACATCGAGGTTTCAGTTTGATCGTCCAAAAAATGTCGAAATGATGGGGGTTTGAACTTAGACGAATTTGAGATATTTTGGGATATTTATATAACACTTTGTCCGCGGCACTTTGGTATGAAGCCTCTGTCCTAGGGCTCTGAAACTTCACACAGTGAAAGAATATATATTGCAGATGTGCAACGTTGAGGTTTTTGTTTGATCGACTTAACCTTGTCGAAATTACGGGGGTTTGAACTTAGACGAATTTGAGATATTTTGGGGATATTTATACAACACTTTGTCCGTGGCACTTTGGTATGAAGCCTCTGTCCTAGGGCTCTGAAACTTCACACAGTGAATTAATATATATTGCAGATGTGCAACGTCGAGGTTTCAGTTTGATCGATCAAAACATTGCGAAATTACGGGGGTCTTAGCTTAGTCGAATTTGAGATATCTTGAGATATTTGTACAGCACAGAAAGATTACGCTTATATTGTGACGTTGTGAGGACTACGTTGTGTGGATGATTATGTAAGGGCAACGGTGTGAGAAAGACGCTTTGAGAAAGACGCTGTGAGAAATACGCTGTGAGAAAGACGTTTTGAGAAAGATGTTGTGAGAAAGACGTAGTGAGAATGACGTTGTGAGAAAGACGTTGTGGGAAAAGACGTTGTAAGAAGGAACTTGTAAGAAATATATTTCTTTTGACCTGCTTCTTTCAATCGACAAATATTCGTGATAAAAAATGTTTTGCATAGGCTGGGGGCTTTGCATCTTTGATGCCTATGTTTAACTTCAGGTTTGAATTTCTAGTGGGGAATTTATGCCCGGTTATTGACTTGAGCAGATATCAACACAACCATCGGCCCTGATTATTGGATCCACAATTATTCGGACTCTTTTTAGCCTTAGAAAATTGCTTGCGCCTTTGTCGCTTGCATATATTCAGTAACCATTCTTTAATTGGAAGCCCCCAGGCTAATTCAAACCGATTTCGCCGGATCCGAGGAAGGCCGAATTAACGAGGGGCTATCGTACTTGCTTTTGGTTTACTGCAATGTCCGATCTGCAATACTTCGCAGTAAGATATACTGAGTCTGAAGGCTACATAAATAAATTACAATTACGCTCGAGAATACAGCACTTGCATAGTGTAAAAATGTATCTTAAGAATTTTGCTCGCGCCTTCGGCGCTCGGATACTAACTATAGTTATGCTTCAATATAAGAATCATCACGGGTGTTTATGTGAGATTTTTTCTAATAGATTTTAGATGTGTACATTAATAATGTTGTAAACAAATCAGGATGTATCTTTTTCCTTGTGCGCGTAACTTCAGGTCAATCGCGCGTCCAAAACGGAGGAGTGCGCGCCGCGCGCATAATCCGCCGGAGTCAGGATGAACCCTGGTACAATGAGTGCTCATATGCACCACATATTCCTAACATGTAAAGTATAAGATCCAGATCATTTGGCATACCGAGATTTTTCATATTCACTGTGAAAATCCAGGGCAATTCAGGTCATATCATATTGATGTGGATGATCCGGCGGTACAAATGACCCAACTAGAAATGAGCATTTCAAATCGTGAGGTTTATCGTTTTAGAATACCAATTTCCAATAAAATATCTTTAAGAAAAGAATGAAATTTTAACATAAGAGATCATAATAAATGCCTATTTCATACAAATTATGATTTGTCCAACCCACTCCCTCTCTAACAGGAAGTAGTCAAGGCCTGTCGCCTCGCCCTCGACTACCGCAACAAATTCGGCAAAGACGTGATCGTCGATTACATTTGCTATCGGCGCTGGGGCCACAACGAATTGGACGAGCCCGGGGTGACAAATCCGGGCATGTACGAGGCTATTCGCAGTAGACAGAGCATTCCCGATTTATATACGCAGAATATTGTGGTAAGTCTCTCAACCATTTAAACAATAACGAATTTGAACGGGTTGGAGGGGGAGGGAGGGGGCCACAACGAATTGGACGAACCCGGTGTGACGAATCCGGGCATGTACGAGGCTATAAGAGGTAGGCAAAGCATTCCCGATTTATATACGCAGAATATTGTGGTGAGTGGTTTGAACCCTTTAAACAGGCCTGGGCGCCATTGGTATTAAATTTTAGACCAAGCGGACGCTAATTTACATTTTGGTAATGTCTAACATGTAATAGCGAACATGGGGGCTCAATTTAAATCGGTGTCTGTAACTGTTCAATCCTTTTTGAATGTTCAGTAAATTGTACTACGAATATACGAAAGATGTTTTGTTTGGTTGTTTTTAAACATAAGTAAGCGATTGTGGTCATGATAATAACAACGCATTTTTTCAGGTAAACCGGTTATTTACCATGGAGAAATAAATTACATTTATCCCTGATCAAGCACTAAGATAGCTTATCCGATAAATAAATACTCACACCACAGTGTCAAGTACTTTGTGACATGGCTTATGTGTGATACCCAGTATCAAATTTCGAAACTGATGATTCAAACCCTGATTTTGTTTCAGAACTCTGGTGTTTGTACCGAAGAAAGGATTCAATCGAGCGTATCGAACTGGAACGCAGAACTCTCAGACAACTTCAACCAAATCGAATCTCATACACCGAAGGTAGGAAATCAAGGATAAATTACAAATAAGAAATTAAAAACTGGCAATACGAATAAAAGTATTAAGGCACTTTATACCTTAAAATTGTTTCATTAATTTTATTTAGAATGTTTTATTACTGATCATGAAAATGTTAAGTCGAATGATCAAAAATGTAAAAGATGTTGTTGACCAATCGATACATTTTTAATTGATCGATAAAATCACTGCAACAAACGCCGGCACCAAACTAACATTGCTTTAAAGTTTTAAAGAAATCTTGTTTTTTATGCAGGCCCGCCATTTAGAGCGCCAGTGGTCGGGTCTTTCGCAAGCTGGAAATAGCATCTCATCTTGGGACACCGGAGTGTCGACCGATTTACTTCGCTTTCTTGGAGCTCAATCCGTCAGTCTTCCAGATGACTTCGTAAGTAGTTTTAGAAATGCCTAAAAATAAGGTCCTACAATACCTTTTCAATGGGAATTCTGACACTTACTTTTGAAATGACTTAAACATCGGAACGTGCACCGACAATGATCAAGGACCACATTTGGTAGGCATTGCACATAGCCTACCCTTCATTAGAATCTCAATTTAAGGATTTTATATATAATTTCGATTTGCAATGTGTTTAATATTTAAATGATTTGTCTGTTTGACTAAACGTGCAACCGGCGTTGATCAAGGGCCACATCGAGCGACTATTTTTACTCACGGAACCAGCCCCCCCCCCCCCCCCCC
>LQRL01104349.1:14686-29571 GCA_001703475.1 Hydroides elegans
CCCGACGCTGATCAAGGGTCACATTTGGTGAGGATTGCAGGTACACTTTATTTAAATGTCAAACATAACATACTTATTTTCTGTCCAATTTCTATTTTTAATGTAATAAATAGTGAAGCGATTTCTCTTTTACATAGAACGTTCACCCGACGCTGATCAAGGGCCACATCGAGCGACGCCTGGAGCGCATGCGTCAAGGAAACGGCCTCGATTGGGCCATGGCCGAAGCGCTGGCCGTCGGCTCGCTGCTCTATCAAGGTTATTAAGAAAATTGAATTTAGATTTAAAGCTAAATGAAATACATAATATTTGTATAAGAAAGACTCTCAGAGGAGTTAACGTCCTCTATTGGGCGCTGGCCTGTGGGTCCTTGCTAAATCGTAAAGACGTAAAGCGTATGGTCTATAAGAATATCTGAAAAAGCTATGTTCCGGTTTGTTTTTCTATGCCATAATCATGGACCTTTTAAGCGTTTTCTCTATAGAGATAACATAGTATCTATTATGATGTTTTCACATTTGAAATATATTGAGTACCCCTTATTTACCCGTACATTTTACATATTTTCCTTTGATCCTTTCATAATAGAATATTATTATCAGGTTTCCACGTGCGCATCAGCGGCCAGGACGTGGGTCGCGGCACCTTCAGTCACCGACACGCGTACTTTGTGAACCAGGACAACGACGAAATACGCGTGCCTTTCAACCACATGCTGCCCGACCAGAAAGCCTTCTATGAGGTAAGAACACTTAAGCTCCGTAATGACTGTATCCCATAATACACGCCGATAGATATATGATACCCAATTTCATTGCCTTTCAACCACATGCTGCCCGACCAGAAAGCATTCTATGAGGTACCGTTAAGAGCAAACTTAATATTTGCTCTCGGCTGAAAATCATTGATGGTTTGCTAAAATATGATATGTTGTACTTTATCTCGAAATGTGGCTGCACACACCAAATAGTTATATTTTAGGTGAAACACAAATGGGTTCATGTTGGGTTGAATTTTCTGACTATTTGGAAAAAAATATATATAAAATAATTTTTGAAGCTTCAACTTTTCCATAATTTCGAGAATGACAGATTTACAATCTTTATCGATACTCTATATTAGAACGATTTTATTATGTATGATATTTAACTTTTCGTCCCAGGTTTGCAACAGCATTTTGTCCGAGGAGGCCGTTCTTGGCTTCGAATACGGCGTCTCCATTGACAACCCAAATACACTCGCAATCTGGGAGGCGCAATTTGGCGATTTCTTCAATGGCGCCCAGATCATCATTGATACGTTCGTGTCAAATGGCGAAAGTGAGTATTTTGAAATTGACCGTGTGATAGAAATGTCACCATATGGTCAAAATCCGTGCTTCAATTATTGTTCATATGTATATATTATTTGCTAGTATGGGTTAGGATATTATAAGAAATTTATGATGGTAATATTTTATTTTGTATCGGCGACAGGCGCGAATACAATGAATATTGACACGAGGGCGTCAATGGTATAAACAGGGTGACCACCAATCAGGGAAAACAGGGAAATCAGGGAAAAATCAGGGAATTTTTTTAGCAAAAATAAAATCAGGGAAAAATCAGGGAATTTCAAAATTTGAGGGAAAATCAGGGAAAAATCAGGGAATTTGATTTTAGTGAATCAGGGAAATCAGGGAAAAATCTGAGAAATCTTTTGATATTTTTATTCACATGTTTCACAACAGATTTAATATATGACAATTACTGCAGGGCTGTACCTTAGCGGTCGCTGGGTCGCAAATGCGATCTGAAAATCGGCCGTACGACCTCGGATTTTTATCAGGTCGCATACCGTGCGACCAACTTTTCGATTTTGTTTAATGCCAAATTATGCGCGGTTACATTTAAGAACAAGAAATAGTTTTTTTTATGTCAAAATGGATAAACGACTTTTTTTCACACCAATCTTGCTAAAAATACTGGATCACTTCAATGAAAAAGTAGGTCGCATTAAAAAAGACTGCGTTGTTTTGTCTAAATGTAACCGCGCCATTAGGTCTTATTTCGATATTTTATTAGTCCCCCGCCCGCCGCGTAGCGCGGTAGCGGGGGACTATTGGATCCGGGTCCTTCCGTCTGTCTGTCTGTCTGTCTGTCCGTCAACTTTTCAGGTGGGTTTCTATTCCGCGACCGACCTCCAAAAGTACTGGGCAGAATCGAATCAAACTTTCTACAATGAAAGAATATATATTGAAGTTGTGCACCTGAGTATTGGTTTCGTCGTGCGACCAAAATTAAGGTCGTACGACTTGGTCAAAAATGAGGAATTTCAACACAATTTGGAGTTTGCTATTCCGCGAATGAAATAGTCGGGTATCTTTCTTTATAAGCCAGGGAACTCGGTCGTGTGACTTAAAATGCCGTTGCACGGATCAGGACGGCGGCTACTTACTTGTTCATATTAAAGTTGATGACACAGATTTGCAGTGCTCATTTACTTTGTACTTTGTAGCTATTGTTTCGCATTTACTTTTTATTGATTACCGGTACGCTTTTTTTGATCAATATATGGTCATCTTTTTGATATGGTTTGCCATTAAAACGCGCCTTCGGCGCTCGCTTTCAGAATCAAATATTTAAAAAGTCAAGAAAACTCATTTGAGAGGCTCATTTTAGGTTATGTATATCATATTGATATACATTCTGTCCTGTAACTAGACGTATTGACGTAAATATACGGGCGCAGTGTTAAAGTTGTAGCGCGCCCGAGGGCGCTAAATTTTTAGGCGTCGTATGCATCCTTACCATTTATCGTTTAATTATGCCACTTCGACCTGAATATCCGCCGTGCGATTTACTTTTTCAGCAGGTCGCAGCCGTGTGATCTCGAATTTAAGTTAGTGTACAGCCCTGTATATGTATATACTTTAAAGGCTGTTGGTAGTTTCTAGTGTTTATCTGATTTTTCCAGTGCGCTTTTATAATTATCTATATGATAAAGCATTAATTATATGTGATAGCCTTCATATTTGATATACGAACCCTTAGGAGAAATTACTAAAATCAGGGAAAAAATCAGGGAAAATCAGGGAAAAATCAGGGAATTTCAACATCACTTTTTGGTGGTCACCCTGTATAAAATATCAGACCAAACTGGGACGGGGGAGAGGGTCGCCGATTGTTTTTATTGTTTGTTTAACAGATATTGTCCTTCTAAATCTGCACCTAGGTCTTTGCCACGTTAGTTATCAAGCAAAAAAAAAACACCACAGGAGAGCCACATTTCCGACAACATGAAATTAATCCTGCTTAACATCAGATTGCGTCGCATTATCACTGGACTCCTCATTGACCCATTGATGTATTTAATAAATATGGAAGAAGCCGGGTCAAAATAACCCACATATTCTGGTTTATATCATTGCAGCCAAGTGGCTGACCCAAAGCGGACTCGTCATGTTGCTCCCTCACGGAATGGACGGCGCTGGACCCGAACATTCGTCCTGCAAAATCGAACGCTTCCTCCAGGTATAAAGTCACACAACTTTGAAAGCATAAAACGCATTGAGATATATATTTTGATAATCAAGAGATTATGGCCATATGGTATGAGGAATTTGGTGTTGATGGCATTAAAAGCATAATTTCCATCTAGTTGGAATTAATGTTAAAATATAACATTTGCAGCGTGTTTGATAATATAATTAATACAAGACATTATTTCTTAATTAAGTTTTCTTCAAAAATGTAAAAAAAATCATATGTCTCCTCATTTGCAGTTATGCGACAGCCAGGAGGATGGCGTAGACAGCGATGACATCAACATGCAGATTGTCAATCCCACCACACCCGCTCAGTATTTCCATCTCCTCAGGAGACAGGTATGTTAAGTTTTGAAATCCAATGATAAAGGAGAAATCGAACGCAATCGGTAATGAGGCTTACGTACATATTTTACTGTCGATGATGTTTGATCTTTGGTAAAGTATGCTTGTGTAAAATTCATATTTCTTGATTTTGACTCAATGTTTTTGAAACCTGTAAATGAATAAAAACCTGAATACTATAGTATAACAAACACGCACTGAATATTTGTCATGTTTGATAATTGTTGTTTTCACGCTAAATTGTTTTTCTTGTATGAAAATGGCACTTTACTTTATGCCTGCAGATGGTTCGAAACTTCCGCAAACCCTTAATCGTGGCCTCCCCAAAAGTAGTCCTTCGTCATCCCTCCGCAGTGTCCGACCTGAGTGACATGGCTCCAGGAACTACTTTCCAACCAGTATTAGCCGACAGTGACGTCGACCCGAAAGCAGTCAAGAAAGTAGTGCTGGTGTCGGGCAAGCATTTCTATACGCTGCAGGGTGAAAGGGAGAAACAAGGGGCGAAGGATATCGCCTTTGTTAGAGTCGAGGTGAGTTAGTGGTGTTATGGTAGGAAAGCGGTAAGGGATTTGATACTATGGCTGGTATCTCATGCTATTGCTTAGAAAATAGGAAATATGATAGACATATATATATAGATATGTATATAACTTGGTCTTTATATTGATATGCACAAGTTTTCAGTTTTCAGGACTCGTGATCCATTAGACGACGCGAGTTTTCAATCGTCTTCGAGCAATTGAAAGAATATTTTTAAAAATTCATGAGTGTTGCATTAGAAAATTTACAAACAACAGAACTTATATTCTAATATTCAATTATTGGTTTATTTGAATCCCCTAAGTACCGTTAGAGACTATCTGAATGTAAAATGTGGTAATATATTTATTATTTTCTTGATTATTGCAGCAACTGTGTCCATTCCCTGCTGAGGAAATTAGGGCAGAACTGAGCAAATTCACTAACGCTACAGGTTCGATCTTGCCATACATTATTTTAATATATTATTCCTATCAAATTGAACATCAAACAGCCTATGTTTTATACGAATTATAAAGAAAAATTCACCTGAAAATAAACGTCACTTGCTTCATTCCTATCATTCAGCCTATGTTTTCACAAATAACATGTGAAAAAGAAATTATGAAAATAAAAAAAACATGTGTCATTTGTTTCAGAGTTCATCTGGAGTCAAGAGGAACACCGCAATCAGGGAGCTTGGAGTTTCATCGCCCCGCGATTTGAAAACGTAGTAGGAAGAAAGGTAAGGATATCACTGTAAAAGAATGAGTCAGTATTAAAGCAACAAATTCTGATCGAGTTTTATATCAGATTTGCATGACATAAAAGGGAAATTATCTTCTTTCATCGGGGTTACCTTTTGAATGATGAAGAAAATAATGAATTATTAAACGAATGCCTATAATAATTATTTAAATTCGATATCTAGAAATGAGACTGAAAATTGATGAAGAGAAACAACCCAACATAATATTGACCATTGCTTAATTGATACACCCCTCATTATTTCTTTAATTGACATCTCATTATTACTTTGATTGACAGCTGCAGTACAAGGGGCGTGGCGTTCTCGCCCAATCAGCAGTTGGCGTTGGCGCTGTGCACCAACAAGAGAGCAAGGAGCTTCTCAATCAGATCTTCTCTTAGATACATGGTTGTCAATGGAAACAAGGGTTCGTCATCAAAACCTGAACCAAGGGACATCATGAATAGTTATTTTTTTTATATACAGCTGTATTGTGTGAAATAAGGCACTCAACGAAGTCTTGCATCACTTTTATTGCAAAACATAATACATGTGTTGTAGGTCGTTGAGTATATTGGTTATGCTGTTATTGTTTGCTTTTATTCTTTTTGCCTTTGGATCCTTTTTTGGCTTTTTTTTTTTTGCCTGACTTACTTTAAACTTCATTAGTGCTTCATGTTTTCACTCCTTTATTCAATGTTACTTTGCACACGAATTGTTTGATGTAGAGCACATTTTTGGGTCGTATGTAATATTTTTTTTTTTTATTTTGCAAATGTTTTAGCTCATAAAGGGCTTGAAATTTATTATTAGGAACATGTATTCTATGAAATAAATCTTTTCTTCACTTTTGTATGGATTTTATATATAAATATATCGTCTGTACATCAACTTTCTGCTGTTATATTAACTACATGTAGGCCTATAACAAATGCTCTTTTGCCAAACGAAATCGGATGTATATTTGTAAGTGTTCAAGTCGTCTTGTATTGTTATTCTTTGTTATAGCTGTGATAACATTAGGATATTGGTTATATAAAAGGTACCAGACTAAAATTAAATAACTCATCGTTTCTTATCGCGTTCATGGATTATGATCAATTTATAACAATTATTTTTGAGGGTCAAGCTCAAAACTCCAGTGAAGTGATTTACCATTTATTGTTATCAATTATCGATATAATTTCTAAATAGATAATTATGTACTTGAGTTGTACTTATTTATTGTATTATTTTGTTAATTGCTGTTATTTTTTAGAACAATTCTTAAACTCAAACTTTGAAAATTTAACCGGTGTTACTGTGAAACTGCTTAATGTTATTTCCTTAAAAATCAAAAAGTAACACTGTTATTGAATGTAAGTGGTGAAGGGTTTTGTTATAAATGCTTTTGTTTTTCTACCGATTTTACTAATATAGTGCTATTACTTTCGTTTGTAAATGTAGATCATACTAGCTTTTTTTTTCTTTGTTGATAATTGAAGAAAATAAGTTGCTTATAAATATAAGTGCAATTGAAATTGAGCCTGAATCATGTTTAGACCGTATGGTAATTATAAATCAAATGAGATTTTGAACAATAGTATGATTTGTGTAATATAGTATAGTAGAACATATGATGTTGTATAATTTCTATATTTTCATTATTCTCTGTGAATTGTTGAAATATAAATGTAGGGTATATATGCAAGAAACTCTCCATGAAGAAAGTGCAATATTAACCCGAAGTAATACATTTGTTCACGTATCTAATACACCACGACTTCGAATTCCTTAAGCATAATTTTTAAGTAATTATATTAGCCTAATCAAACGGGTAACAAATAAATAATTAAATGTATGCATAGCTCTATATTTTATAATTTAAATAATTAAATGTATGCATGACTCTATATTTTATGAGCAACCTCTTTCCCTCTCACAGAAAATAATTGCCAGACATATTCCCTGCTTATGTACTTCCTTTATAGACTCGAATGCGTAGCCCCTTAACATGAATCCAAATTTTAATTAATTCAATATAGATCAGTAGTTCGCTGTAAAACATTTTGCTTGATCCATCGTATATCTATACAAGAGAGATCGTTTATTTATAGGCTTTATTTTTTACATGTGATATAAAATTTCTGTGGTCTAAACTTCATTTGGCAACGTTTTTATACAAACGAGATCTTTTTACGAGATATTTCGAGTATTTATATATTCATATACACTGTTATGTTATGGTCTTTTTACTTTGAATCTTAGCCGGTCATTAAGCCGTGTTCAATATAAAGTGCTATACAATTACCGGTAACTGTATATTGTATTTGGTGTAGTCTTTAAATAACAGGGTATGTTCCTGTGAAATGAAAACGAGCTTTAATAATGTGTTTTGGTATGTTAACTTTTAAACTAGTGATGATAAAAAACTCAAACTTAACGGTACTAACAATTTGGTGTGGCCAAGATTCTCGGTCAAATTGTTCAAGCCTTGGTTAACTGAGATAAATTAAGAAATCGCAGAAAAAAATAACAACTGTGTGAAATTAGATTAATTTTATTGTTGACTGTGTAATAAACGCATTTTACATACGATATTGTTGTTTATTTGACAATAGTTGCACAATTCACATAATATACAGTACAGTTATTATCATACATGACTGTAATATGCCTCATTTGTTTTCCACACGATTATTATATCACGTTGACAATACCAAAGACGCATTGGCAAAACTTACTTCATTGGTTTATTTGTTAAAATTAAGACTCTTGATTTTCGAAATAAAAACAAAACCATGAACACAGATCGACTTAACACAATATATACACATACAGTTGCATTAAAACACAACGATATTGCAGAATATGGCAATTAAAAACATATATCATCTGCACTCGTACCGTTAGATGTTATCGCGTTTCACAAACGATCCAAATTGATTTAATAAAGTGAATATGTTTAAAGTCATCTTAGATAACTGAACTTTCAAGATCTGATTCATAACATCGACTTTTCCCTTAAAACACACACAAGCAGGCCACTATATATTGCAATGGTAGTCAGTCATTTTATTTGCGTTTACGAGATATATTTCATATTTTTAGAGTCATAGCAAATTTTTCAATATTATAATTGAGCTTCCTGTATCAACACCAGGGGTGGAAATAAGATAATTTTTACAATCGCCAGGCTGGCGAGTGAGTCAAATTTCACACTCGCCAGCGAAGATTTACACTCGCCAGGAGGTGAAAATATGCAAAATAAAACCACTAAAATGTGGGCTCCCTAATTTGGTTTGCATTTGGACGAAGTTATTGCTAAGAAAAAAAGCGAGCGCCGAAGGCGCGAGCCGACAAATTTTATTGATTTTTTTTAAAAATCTTAATATTTAATCAACAATTTTCGGAAAATTATGTTTTTGGCGGTAAATTTTACACTCGCCATCCTGGCGAGTGACTTCAAATTCACACTCGCCAATCGAAATTTTCACTCGCCATGGCGAGTGTGGCGAGTGCTTATTTCCACCCCTGCAACACCTTTTTTTCTGTACCTCCATGATACTCAATTCCTCAAATTAAGTATGACAAGTAAAATTACACAAATGCAAAAACTAAATCTGTCAAGAAATGCTGCCAATATCTGACTCTTAAAGGAAAAACATGTCATTTGCATGGAAAAAAGAGAGTTATGTGTTATTATCAAATTGGTATATCAAGTGTACATTCTTTTTCCAATCAATCTTATTTAGACAAAGACACCAGTTCATGTAAGTTATGATAGATAGGCCCATACAATTGAACCCTCAATGAGAGGTAAACGAATAAGTTATTCAAAGTGATACCTCTCCACACGTATCCCATGTGCTTCTCACAAGCTCTTCATCTACAAAGGAGAGATACGCATACTATGCACCCGTATTATTTCAATCAGTCCCGTCAGAACTCCATTTGCCATTTGAACTCTATTTGAAAAACTCAATTTTCCTTCATTCCTCAATCGCACCCACTACGCTTGTGGTCACCCCTGAGTACTCATTCCCATCAAACACAATTAATTTATCCACAAACGAGAGAAATGATTACACTATCCATCAATATTATTTCAATCAGCTCCATCTTAATTCGACATGAAACACTCCATTTTCCTTTATTCTTCCATCGCACCCATTACCTCTTTCTAAAAATATCATCCAACATGATATCTCAATCAGTCCATTTTCAATTCCACATGGACCATCCGTACTACTAGTCCCTCTTGCTCCGCTTATGGTCACCCCTCCTCGAATCCTCTCCGCCCGCCCGTTTCTCAGCGGTCTGCTCCTTAGCGGCTCGCAAGAAGTTGTTGATAAATATATCTTTATTTAAAATTCGCGATGTTTTTCTTGTTGTCAAGTTACTATGTGATTTTTTTTCCCTTTTACACCATAATATCCTATGATTCATATCTATCCATCGATACAGTCTAGCCAACCACCCAGGTTATTTAATCGGATATAAAGGATAGAACCAAATATACCATCCAACGTGACATCTCATTCAGTCCCTTTTCAATTCCACATGATCCATCACTACTAGTCCCGCTTGCTCCGCTTATGGTCACCTCTCCTCGAATCCTCTCCGCCCGCCCGTTTCTCAGCCGTCTGCTCCTTAGCGGCTCGCAAGAAGTTGTTGAGACCGAACGGATCTTCTTCCTCCTCTTTCTCGAACTGCACGGGTCCGTCGCGACGCGAGCCGCGGTCGGTGCCAGCGAACTCGCGGTCGGGCACGAATCTGGAAAAGAAAGGGGAAATTGTGTTTTATTCAATAAAGTACATGGAACGTACATATAAAGATTGAACACGTTGTTATATTAAATTTGATTGACAAAGACGACTAACATTTGCTGGGGCATTTTTATACGTTTAAGAAGTAGCTAAGTTATGGCAATGTGTTCTTGGCATACAGTTGAAGTGACCAAATCGCGTGCTTTTTCCCCATGTTTTTTTTTCCATTTGGTTAATGTGTCCAAGGGTTAATTGATGGGGGTTTTATTAAAATACGAAATTTAAATTCAAAGTGATAAAACCTGATCTTTTTTTAAACACAAACACACACACACACAACGCACCTGCCAGATTTCATGATCTTATCGAGATCATCGCCATACACATCTTTATCGGCGGCGCTCTTTGATGGCCGGTAGATGGAGTTGCCGATGTCCTTGTCCTTACGCCAGGGCTGGTCGTACACGTTGTAGGCCTCGTCCTCACCGCCAGCGAAACCACTGTCCATACCCTATGATGAGAGAAATCATAACTTATCATTATTATGTGCACAAAATGCATAGACCGAAATTTTCGGTTTATGCTATGGTGGAGAACAAAAACGGACTTGATATACTGATATTTAATTTTGCTCTTGCTGAAAGATCATGTCTTAATCTGTATATGAAGTACAGAAAAGTATCTACATAGGCCATTGTTGGAAATATCCTGGCTAGGGAGATAAATAACAGCTATAAGGTCCTTAAATAATTGATATTGGGGCATTGAATTTACGTTGGTGAAAATTCAGTAACAATAACAGATTAAATCTTACATTTTGTGTATTTCTCCTTTACTCAATTCTTCAAAATATCTCGGATAATGCAAAGCATTTGTCATACAACTGCTTAAACAAAATAGTAGGCCTATACATGATCATAAGTTGTATAACAGTTATTGTTGAATCTAAAGACACTTACTCTTGTGCCATTGTAGAGCCTTGAATCAAACTGCAGTTCTTCTGAGCGACCCGCATTCGGCATGTTCAGAGCGATCTTCTCTGAAATGTCTCGGTCTCGCACCTTCTCCAGGCGGTTCCTGTAGAAGCGAGAGAAAAAGAAAACATGTCCTTAGACACGGGAATTCATATCAGCTTAACAGGGTGGTATACCTATTTAAATACTGTTACATATTGATATGCATGTTCGGCCTATTGCCGGTATTGGTGCGGACCTCGCTATGAAACAAATTTCGAGCACCGCATTTCTCAGACTAAAAGGGCATAGAGCAAATGCCAAACCCCTCTGGACAGTGTGCACTTTTTCTGAGCACAAAACATAGGAACGCAAGGACCCCCATTAATACGGACAATGTTTTCCTAACAACACAGCCATTGAATATTCTGTTGGGTAATGCTACCCCTCAAACACCGCACCCCAACTGTCCAGCGTGAGTAGACTAAAACTAAACATTACGACCCCCGTCCCTACGGACTGACCTCTTGTCGGGTGCGGCCCTCGCCAGATTCCTCTCTCGCTGCCTCTCCTTGGCTCGATCGCGCCTCAAATCGTCACGCATCTTCGCGTCATCATCTTTGTCTGGAAAAAGGAAGAATAAATAAATTCAGATCAGTATTATAACAGCCTATAAATAAAAATATATAAATTAACAGGGTGTGGCATAAGGGTCGAAACCCTCGGTAATTTCGAGGGTAAATCAAGATTACCGAGGTAGAATTGAGGTACCCTCGAAAAATTACCGAGGGACAAATCGATTTTTTCGAGGCATAATTTAGGTACCTTGGACCATTTTTCGAGGCAAATTTCAGGAACCCTCGAAAAATTACCGAGGCAGAACTCTAGCTTATGCTACACCCTGAATAGACTAAATTAACGCGATTTAAACATAACTCAAAAGTGTACCACCCCTGAATTCGATATGCCCGTTCATACTCTAAATCGCCAATAATGTGTAGAAATTGTGTTGATGAGCGCCAGGTCACCATTTGAATCGGGAGTGAACCAATTTATGATAGTAGCCCCAACGTTTGACGTTTGTGTACGTCTACCGTAGTTTGGTAAAGTAAAGTAACTACCATTTTCCACTTTTCGAGAAAACAAGCAAAACGCGTTTTGACCTGAATCTAAGTTATTATTTTACGTAAAACTGAAATAAAACAATCACATTTAATGGTAAACCATTAAAAACCATAGGGTATACTGTAAATAAAGATTTTATTGGAAATTATCAAAATAATAGCGAAACTTTATTTTACCATACATTTTATATACAGAATGGTACGGCTTTAGTATGGAAAAGTAAAGTAAGTCCATACAAAAACACTGTTTAAAATGAGTAAATTGATATAATTGAGTGAAAAATAGTTTATATCATCTTGATAAATACTAATATTTGTTCATGTTCATTTAGAATGCTGTTTTGCTAAATATTCCAAAAACAATTCCTTAAATTCTAGTTTGCTCTCAACTATTTATGTCCATGTCCACGTGATTTCACATGAGGCCATACAAAATGGGACCTCTGTTAATATTAGGTTTTAGAATTATACTTCATCCATGCCCAGACCAATTCTAATTATCTATATTTTCTGTATTCTCCATTTCATTAACAAAACATTTTATTCTTAAGCGAAAAACAGACTTTAAAGTAATGTTTTACACAACGTGTTTTGACATAAAAGTCACATGACCACACGTCACGTTACCCGTATCGAGTGATGCTATTGGATGAGAAACTTACTTTACTTTTACTTACAACAGTCGTCCTATACCATGTACTTACGTTACTCTTACTTGGTTAACATTGTTTAAAAAGGCCATTTTGAGACACCGTGTGTGATTCACAATGTGCCCATATATAAATTTAAACTGTCATCAATCATAATGTGTTAATATCAGAAAAATCGAAATTTTGGAGTTACTTTACTTTACCATACCACGGTAGACGTGCCCTTAAGAAGAGTAACAACTGACCCTATCCTCCTTTCTTTTCACTTACCATAGTTGCGTCTGATGCCCGCACGCTCCTCCCTGACCTTCTGAGCCAACTGTTGCATCTTCTCCTCTTTACGCTCCTTCTCCTTCTGTGCCATTGTCTTCTCCATTTGTGCGCGCATCTCGACAGCTTCACGAGCCTAAAAAAATGAAACAAATTCTTCTGTTGCAAACTTTTAATTGACAAATACTCCTAACAAAAAAAAAGCTTAATATCATTATTTATTTATTTATTTTGCATTTATTTTTAATTCGTAAATAAAAATGTGATTCAAAATCATTTTTTTTTAATGTTTTGCGATATCATCAAGATTGATCAACAATGCACAATTTTGGTAAAATTGAAGCCGTTTTGACAGAACGAAGCACTTCACATAAATGAGGTTTATTGATTTGAAACATGGAGAATATGTTCGTATCATTTTAGATTTTTTTTTTTCTTTCTTTTCTTTAAACAATCTCGATATAAACTGTTCAATAGCGAGCACAATTAAAGAAACAGCTGTAAATAATATCTTATATGAATCAGACATTATTTAATATCATATGTTTTACAAATATTACAATAAAACATAAATGTGTTCCCATCTAGCTATGACATGTATACGCACTTTTCTGTCAGCAATATACAGCGCCTGAGCCAGCTTTGCGAAGTTTTCGTTGATATGTGTAGTCTGCAAACCCCTGCCGTCCGCAGCAAGACGTTTATCCAATGGAATGGTGTAACCCTGTCAACAAAATATCTAATGTAAGGCGCACATATAACGAAGCCATTCACGTTTCTTAAAGTTATAAAAAAAAAATTATATCGATACCATTTTAAATTGGAAAACAAACTAAATTTGCGTGAAAACTGATTATAATATTAATCATCATTAGAGGAAACAATGTAACAATAATTTCGACAATATATAAATTGGAGACAAATGTACTTACTCTTGCGTTCTTCCAATTTGAAATGCATGGTGGGATTTTCCATTCCTGTTGCTCTTTGACTGATACCTTAAAGCAGAAAAATATACCTTTGTTACAAAAACGAATATAGTGAAAGTTTGCTTTTATATTAAATACGCAGTATATAAATAATTAAAATCGTTTTACAGTTCATTTATTATTTGTACTTCATATACGTGCCCAATTACTGATTAAATTTTATGGCGAATTCAATCAATCAAATATTCATATACTAATAACATAAATCTCAGAATATCAAACATATCAAAAATATATTTCTTAAAACGTTACTTCGCCACTCAACTTTTGTTAGTTCTGATTTCATAATTTATTCTGAGGCTATCGTTCGTATTATCCAGGTTGTTTTTTTTTTAATCAAAACATACTTTTCTGTTTGGAGAATGCATCACAGGAGCAGGAGGGGAGGGCGGACCACGTGGAATTTTCTTATTTGTCCTGAAAACAATTATGAAACACTGACATCAATATAGTTCAATTGTTGCCTTGTTTTTTTTTATATATTGAATGGTATATTTGAGTAAATGATGAACGCTATACCATTACACTAGTTTGCCAACGTTAAGCTTTTTTTAAATCGTAATAATTCAAATCACATCTCCACTAGAATAATGTCAATACTGTCAAATAACAGAAAAATATTACAGCACATTCTTACTTTACAATGGACTTACTTGAAACGAGGTGGTTCCATGGGATCTTTCTGCACCTCGACCATTCGGATGATCCTTTGTTTTGCACCAGAGTTAAACGCAGCACCCTGTTGAGACGGCGTGTATCGTATATACTGTGCTGGTCCCGTTTTATCCGCCGCTCTAACGGGCATAGCCGCTGAGATCTTGCTTTGGACGAGTGCTTCCAGTGCATTTTTCGTCTTTTCTGTGTTTTCCATTATAGCTTCATCATCAGGTTTTTCCAATTCAGGATCATCTTCCTCCATTTGTTTGGGAACCAGGTCTGTGTATTTGGAATAAACCACTTTATCCTGAGAGTGCCCTTGACGTGCTATGGCATCATATTTGATCTTTCCACTC
>LQRL01104352.1:0-23909 GCA_001703475.1 Hydroides elegans
CATATATATATTGGTAAATTATATAAGACGAAAATGTAAATAATTAGCTATATGTTTAGTGCTTCGATTATTTGTTTATAGGGATGTTTATTTTGCAGTTTTAGTTACAGCATTGAAACATGTAAACAATGCCCGAAAAATCCTAAATTGACCTCGACTTGGATGCACAGAATCGATTTCTCGGGTTCCGTATTTCTATTCACACCCATCGGTGCCTAAAACACATCCCTCCATCACTGACTTTGGAACATTAGGTTACAATGCACGGAATTACATGTCTAGACTGATATCTTATTCAAGCATCTCTCCATATTCTATTGCTCACTGCCGTATAAAATATATGTACCGTAAATGGTTCAAATAAAAAATCAAGGAAGGAAAAAAACGTATAAAAATGAAAAACATTAAAAACAAGAAAAACATGTACAACAAATATGCAAACATACTTGTACAATAAGTGCAATATGTACTTGCGTCTGAAGCAGCAAGTAACATACATGTATCTTGGCCCATGACCAAAGTCAATATATTTCTTTCTCTATTTTTAAGCCAGATCTAGGATTTTCATTGAGGAAGTAGCCCAATATATAGATCGATTGAACCTGTTTTTAGACAAACACCCTGGAAACACTCCCCTTTTTGTAATAGAAATATATTGATTGTTTATTACCTCTTTATATTACAGAGGTTTGTAAAATATATGCGAACAACATGTTTGGGAAATGATATCTTCCTGTGTAAGCAGACCTTAACTATTCCAAAAATGTTGTTAAAGAATTGAAATTAAAAACCAACTCAGAATTGTGTCAAGCTGTACTATGTTTTTTGTGTGATCGATTTTTCCCCAATAGTGTCTGTTATCACCTCCAAAACAGGGCATGCCATAATCATAACTCAAGAATGACATTGAGCAAATACATCTTTAACAACATATCCGTGAGATTAACACTGAACACTGCGCTCATAAAATCCTAGAATAATTGATGAGCTATCGATTCATGGTGCTTAAAAATCGAATCAATGCAAATTAGCAACGATAAAGAGATAACGAGATAAGAATCTTTCATTTAAAAGCATTCGTTAGACAAGATTTATAACTTATGCTTAAAATAATCATACAAACATCTATTTGATATCTATAAAATATTCCCATCTGATATGGAAAATGCGATTGGGTGAATCTAACTGATAAGATTAAGACGCATGTAATTTCATGAAACAGTTTTATGTAGGGACCTTAATGTTTTAAACCCAGATAGTTCTGATCGAATATTCATTTGAGTTTTAGGCATAGATCTGTGTTATGTTTTAATTTAATTCGAAATCACACGAAAACGGCTGACATACATGTACAGGTCGACCCATATATTGGAACTTACTTTCGAAATGCCCTCTTCAAATAAATGATAGGGTGTTCAATTATACAATTCATTTGGCTTGAATTCAATATAGCTATATCTGGTCATTTGCAAAAACACATATTTCCTATGTTTTTATTGCACGTACACGTACATGTATATACTCATGTGCTATGTACAAATATGTAATAATGTTCCGATTTTTGCAGAGAGTTGGCAAAGAGAAATGCGCAGACAACCACGAACCACAACTGCTATTCGGGGCTACTCACAACACTCACGTAGCAATCACAAAAGAACATCCAGCGACCCAAAGTTCAGTTACCATAAATCGAGTAAAACGTCTACCTCGCCACCGGAACATAGAGCAAACATTAGCAAGGATACCATAGTGCCACTTGAAGCCAGTCAAGCATATCATCAAAGTGGCTATCATCCAACACTAAGTTCTATAAATAGCTCGAACGGGGAAGTAGCACTTGAACAAGACTATGTGGATGGTTCATTAGTTCAGTCAAATCAATCTGGTCAACTATGGAAACAGGGGGTGGTGGTTAATGAGGATGTTAAACAAATATCATCATCGGAATTTAACTTCCTTGTACATGATCGATATCCAATTAACACTAGAAGCCACAAGGAGGATATCTATTTTGGTCCTCATCAAAACCAGAGACCAATATCAGTGCAACCACAACATGACTTCACACGACCATGTTCCAATGAAAACACGAGCAGCTCTTCCTATTTACCAAATATAGCACAGGAGGAAGTAAATAAACCGCGTCACACACAGGGAACTACTTTCAATCAAAGTCACCCACATGGCAACGTATTTACGGACACATCTTATAGGAATAGTGCAAGCTTAAACCGATCCAATATTCCAATGAGTAAACTTGATTATGAAAATTCCACATCCTCGGAAAATTCTAGTTCAGTTACTTATTCAGACTTTTCACTTCTGTCTTCAGGAACTCAAAATGAGTTTGATGTTATTTCACAATCCCAAATCGGCAATAATGCACCATCACAAAATTTCCCCACTACTCCAAAGCCCAATCATTCTTGCACAATACCATATAGACACCCCCACGCGGACTATATCAGCTCATTAGAAATTAAAGTCACAACACAAAGAGACCGAATAAGTTTTCTTGAAAATAAGAACGCCATTTTGTGGCAAGAATGCGAAGATTTGAGAACGCTAAAATCGGGCGATAAACAAGTATCGAAACAGAACCAAAAACTTAAACAACAGGTACATGTGCTTTTAAAGGAAGTGGACGAATTACGACAACATCTGAAATCATCGGAAAGTCGTTCAAAACATCTTGCGAAAGAACTGTTTCAACGCTTTCAAAACAACAACAATAACCACATTTGGTCTTCCTCATCAGTCAAAAACAGTAGCAATAGTACAGGATGCGAGTCACATCTTTCCCGGGAACATAAAGAAACAAGCTATGACTCCGACCACGTTGTTAAACCACTGAAGGAGGATAAAACACCAACCATATTCAAAACACCACAAAAAGATAAATCAAAATTAGTCACGCGGAAAAAGAAGCGTCGAACATCCCGCACGCGAGACATGCAGGGGGACCAATCCCCGCCGACGCAATATTCGGGCCCACCCTCGCCCGCCTATTCGTCATCATCCGGAACTTCCGGGTCACGTGACAGTCCCCTAATATCGCCCACTTCCGGTTTGCATATACCGCTAATGGAGACACTTGGTCCGCTCTTTTTGCAAGCTGGACCGAGTTTTGTGACTGACGCCAGCGATCGCTTGAGGCAAGCCGTGACGAGGACGTTACCGAATATGAAGGAAAGGAGTCTGGATCTGTCTGGAAAACGATGGCAAATGGGAGAGGATTATGTGTTGGTAGATGAGGAACCGATTAATGAGATCAGTCCCGGCGAAATCGAAGGAGCGTGTTCGTTAGTGTATCGAATCAAACATGAAGAAAGGACTTATATTCTGAAGGTTAGTATAAGTGCTAGAATTAAACTATTTTTTTTGTTTTAACCGTTATTTCATGATTTACCATGAATCAAAAGGCTTTATCCGGATATAGTAGAAAATTGGTCCTATTTGAAAATTTAAAAAAATGTGGTATCGTACATAGGGGTTATATAGTTTTACGTTACGTGTCATAATGATGTTTATTAATATATCAGACACTGTACTTTGTCTAGGATGTAGTTCGTACATGTATTTGTTTTCAGCTTTCAAAAAATGCAATTAGGAAATAGTCTTAATATAGTATGAACAGAATTATCCGAAGGAACGGCCTGACATGCGGGTATGGAAATGGTCAATTTTCAAATTGACGGAAATTTTGTTACGTATACTAACGTGTTCCTTATCGGTTTTGAAGCGGTATGTTTTTTTAGCAAATGCTATAATTATCAGGAAGACTTGTAAACTGCTCACAAAATGATACATGTACAACCAAATCACTTCTAACGTTACTACAAGTATATATGTCCTTATTCTTACATGTCAGCTGTTTAGTTTAAGCGATAGCAAAAGTTGCTGTTCTCAAACATCCCATTATCATGTAACGTGTGCCTTGTCAAAATATTCGTTTCCGTGTGCTAAAAAAGTTTCTTCGCGCTAGTTACACTGATGCTGGTATAGTTATGGCTAATGAGTGGCTTGAATTGTATAGAAATCCCTTTGTATCACTGTCCTTATTTATATCTAATGAAAACAACACGCTTAATACGCTGTTTTGTTACGTTTGATCTTATACAATATTATCGCATAACTTTTTAGATGATGATCAACCTCGTCAACCTAGCAAGGGGCGGCCACGAGGCCGGTCATAGTCGACAACTCTTTCTTTTTCAACAATTCAGCGCCGAATACACCGTTCCGTTCGCACTGCCACCACATCGCAATATCATTCAGGTTATCTTTTTGAAATTAATTTTCATTCGATTTTATTTTAATTCATCATGAGGGGAAATAACATTAAACGTCACTTTTACATTCGTTCAGGCTCAGTCGGGCTTTTACACGTCACGAAGGACAAACCACCATAGTTACATCGTGCTGGATTATACACCATCCACACATGAAAACATATTTAAAAAAAAACATATTCAAAAAATACATTTTATATCAATATAAACATAGGATGCAACATCTAAACATGAAAAGTTCATATGAATAGTTTGTTCAATTTTATATTTGATATTAATAATATTAACTTATGTTATTTAGGTTCTACACCATTTCAATGCGGCGACCCTGGATTTCCGCGGAGCTCTACGCAAAGTGATTCCTGAACAGTTCGATGTCCCGATCGATATGGCCAATGAGACTTCGTTTATAGTGCTTCCGGAATATAGTTCGACATTGAAGCGACTTATGGATAGACGTGGGGAGATTGCACGGAAGAGATCTGGCGGATGTCAGATGGATGTTTCGTCGCAATTGACTATACCGGAGGAGTTTATTGCACAGAAATTGTAAGCACATATTAGGATTCGCAAATGATAAATACAGAAAAGAAAGTGAAACCACATATACATAGACTTATTGAATAGTTAAATTGGTATTCCATTTGAACAATCTCCCCAATCTCCATGTTTTATAGTATATGAAACGTTAAAAATATTAAGCGAATAGTTTACTCGGACTGAACGTCCTCCACTAGTTTGAACTAGACTACGTGGTATCAACCAGGCCCGATAAACCATGATAAATCATGACCCAGAAACCCATTTTTAAGACTTAATTATCCATAAAGTGATAATTTGACGTTATTTGCCGGAGCAAGAGGGTTATTTATGTCCATATGATAGCATGTTATGTAAGAATAAGGAAGTTGATATACAGAGGGAGTAAAGGGGTGTGAAATCGCTACGTAAGGAAGTCATAAACAGATTAAGGCTATATTTAGATTTGAGAGTAACCTGATCACCAAATAAATAAGATACTGTTTTATATTAAATATTTCAAGCAGACAAATCCTGTAAGCAAATAAGCTTAGTTATATATACTTGCAGTGTTTCTATACGTGAAGTTCTTAGCTACTATTTCCTTATTTCAAATGGGTCACAAGGAAATACTAGACAAATGGCAAAGAGGGTCATTTAAGTGATTCGTGAAGAATTATGTTGCTTTGCAAATAAATTTAAAAGAAATATTTCAGAATACTCAGAATACGTGATCTTAAAATAAAGGTTTGAGCCCCACAATTATAAATGGTTTGCATTTGATCCAAAATCGTGTAATACATTAAGCTTCCTGTGAGGTCTTAGATTAAAATTCTATTTTCGAAAGCTGATAGAAATCGTTATGATTATTGACTTGATAAAGAATTTTAATATTTTTATCATCATATTGTCGTTTATGTTCTTTTCAATCAATTGTTTCATTCTGTTATCAGATATACTCAGGGATTCATTGCAGTGAACGTGATAACCTCCAAAATCTTAACGGATCGTAAAGACGATAAAAATACGTTAGCCTGATACAATTTGCTTCTTATCTATCTAGTAACTATCTTATTGATAATCGAATGAATATTTATTTTTTAGGTTTGAAGTTCTGTCTGCCGTGAACCATTTGTCTGAGAATAAAATAGTCCATCGAGATATTAAAGCCGATAATATTTTCCTGGATCATAGTCTAGGTGCAGTGTTAGGTATGCCTTAGTGTTTTTCGTTTGATTTCGTTTTACCAAGTATCAATGTTATATTCCATATCACCAGATAATTTGCTTGTAAGTTAATTAACACCACTTATGTGACGCTAATTATTATTTATATTAATGAGCCCTATTCGGTCTATATTATATCTACACGCATCTAAAAATCAATAAAATGTTATTCAATATAAAGATATCCAATACATACTACGTTTTTCACCATCAATGCGTATTTGTGTGAGAAGAAATACTTTCAATTTTCAATGAATTCAAACAGTTATTTTATTTCATATCTAACAGGGCTCCTCCTTTAAAATAATAAAATTCAGTAAAACCAGGGATAATACCCTCTTTCAATGACAAAGATATACTCATGCCTTTTTACCCAAAACTATTCATATCTTCTATAAATAAAATCAAATAAAACGCTCATTATTTTTCTAAATCTGTATTTTGAAGGTGATTTCGGAATGGCACGAAGCCTGAGAGCTCCCGATGGTGAACCCATTGCCTTCGTAGAGAGCGACCAAGTAGTTGCGGGAAACTCCTTGGCTTGGGCTCCGGAACTGATTCATTGGCATGCCCAGGGTCCATCGAAAGCAGATTCGAACGTCCAGGTAACTGTCAAAGTATTTTGGTAATATATAAATATATATAACTTATCTTGATTCAGGGGTATACCCCTATTGAAAATAGTAATACACGAAACCTCATCATGAGCTCCGTGATGAGGTTTTGTGCCACCTGGGTAATGTATATTTAATTTAGGATATACACGAAATAAGATTCAGACTCGACCATTTTGATTTGACGAATCTGGAATAATGGTTTAAGATGAGAAAAATAAGCACTTGAAACATGTTATGCCCTTGGTAAAGCTCTTGATGCACAAGATAAAATAACCGAAATTATGGAGACATGCTGAGGTACATTTCTTATTCTTTATAATATTATTTCCAGGAAGTGAAACAGTTTAATTTAAGTGCGAATCTTGCTAAAAACGGAATAATAGCCCAAGTTATATGATCGTTCAAGAAGAGCTCTTTCGATAAGTTTTTTTCAATATCAAATGGACTGTCCCAAATGTACAAATTCAACTTGAACTGATTGCATGGTTCTTTTTGTTAAGCATAAGAGGGGGAGGGGTGGCAGGAGTGGGGGTTCTTCAACACCCGTTTACTTATGACTAGATAACATTTTTGATGGCGTTCTTAAGATGTTTTATACTTTTATTAGGTTTCTTCAGGAAGTTTGAGAAAGTGATAAATTTAGATATGTTTGTCTATATTTATGTTTTGAATAAATAATTGCAAACTGAAGCAAATAAATGCTAAGGGTTATTTTCAATTAACATAACATTAACATAAAAATCAATGTTTGGCCATTGTACATGTATATTGCATGTTTTATATATGAATTTCCTTGTTTTATTTTAAGGCACTATGAAACGAAAATAGGATTAGAAAAAAAGCAACTATTGCTTTTTTCTCCTGATAGTTTTTGAATCAAATCAGAAATTCAAACTATTCCCACTACATAATCTATCCATGTACCCTCTCTTTTTTTCTCTCTCTCTCACTCTCTCGCTCTCGCTCTTTCTCTGTCTCTCTCGTGAAGGTATGAATATCGCATACCCCGATGAGGAATTTCGGGAATGGTTCAGGGTATATTATATATTATCACATAATGATATTTAATATCAACACGACTACTTGAATCTAAATGTTGCATTCTTTCTGTCTAGGTTTTAGATGACGTCTACGCTTATTCGGATGTATACGCTGTCGGCGTCATGTTTACATCACTCATAACATCAAGTATCTCGTATGAACCAATGAACGTAGACCTGGAATCTAGTGGAATCTCGCTTGGGCTGAAGTTCATCTTACAGCGTCTAGTTGCGCCGATTCCATACCGATTGTCAGCGATGAAAGCAATGACTATGTAAGTTATTTGTGAGGTTGCAAACTTTTAGGAGAACTTATCTATTTCCAGTTCATGAACTCAAAATTAAGCCAGACACTCGGATTCTAAAAAAAAAAAAGATCAAAATATGTTTGATACGAACCTTAATGAAATCGTTCTTATAGAAGCTCGGATACTATGAAAATAAATCAATATCATTTTAAACAAAACTTTTGAAAGCGTGCTTGATTTGTATATAAAACTTAAAAACTTTTCAAGATTAAGATACACAAGCTTCATTAAGAGTATTGTTTTTGGGGATTCTCACTTTCCTTAGATTGTACAAGATGTTTTTGCATCCAACAATGCAAACATAAATATATTTTATTCATATACTTTTCAGGATCGGATTGCACATGTTTGGTCCATCACCAAACGAGGTTTCCTCGGAGGATGATTGTGCAATATGGTTACAAGCGAAAATGATGAAGCTTTTGGTTTGCCAGGGATCTATGCCGAGGTGAGAGGCCTTGCATTTTATAGGTCTAGAGAATCGAAAAGTAGTTAAATGTCATTTTGTCTAAAACATAAATGATTTTCAAATAGTACCGGTATATATGTAGGATCGTGTATGAGATATACACGAGTAGATCATGATTTTTTTTCATATTCAATATATATCTCATTCATAACAATTCATTTTATTAACTCATGTATATTCATTGTCATTTTAGGCAACATACATCATCCGATTCAACCTTAACGGTTGCTACGAGTATAAACCGAATGCGAGACTTATTAGAACGAGAGTACGTCACAAAAATAAGGGCTAAGGATCTCTTTGCGTGTTATCAAGAATATTGCACAGCTGTTTCTGACATGGAAGATTCGACATAAAACCAGTTATCTTGTACAATCTAAAGGCTTTTTATACATAATGTATTTTCCAACAAAGATACCAATATCATATCAGGCGCGAATCCAGAAAAAAAAACATGAAAGCGAACAAGAACCAATATTCAATATATTGAGGCACAACTTTTTGAGGGTATATCCGATTTGTGTACACTTCCGAATCCGTGGTTATGAAGGAAAAATGGCACAATTTCTCAAGAATTTAGAAAATCTGAAAATGGTTGCTACTCGATAAAAGTGGTTTAAGGAACTTGGTTGAGGTCTTATGGGACATTGAAGTAACAAGCTGACTTCCATAATGAAACATATTTAACGATTGCTTACAAGAGCACACTATACAATGTTACAAAGAAGGAAATGGTCGAGTCAATATCAACACCCTTGCTCATGGTAGAAAATCTTATTCAAATCTGGTTGATCTGAACGTCATTCTTCAAAATGGGAACTTCAATTTCCTTTGAAATCGGAAAATGAGCAAACCAACCTTTTTGAGAATCAAATTGCCATTCACAAATACGAGTCCAAATCAGTTCAGAAACTCGAGACAGTTTGTGTGTTGATGAAGATGGCTTCTCCATGAAGATCAATGTAAAATCTACTTTCATATGCAGACTCAATATGATTAATATGATACAATCTATGTCTTATTAGCACTCTAGTCTAGATACTCGAGTAACTCAGAAAATATCTTTAATGGATGGATCATGGACTGTATATTGTATATTATAATGACAAAGTGTTCTTTACGTGTCGTTCAGTTAATTAGATCGGTGTTTTAGTTTTTGGAAAGACCCCAGACTCTACCTGGCTGAAACATAATACGTCGCTCATCAAATCGTCTCAACAGTCAGTGACCTCACACTCGCATTGTTATATATATGTGAAATTGATACAACTGCATATTGAATGCCATAAATAGAATAGAATCTATGCTATATCAATGTTATAGATGCTAGACTCTATATAGAACAAAATGTAATATAATTTATGTTCAACTAGTCTTTCGCATGCTATGGAAGAACACATTTTTCATGTACTCAATTATATAAACTGAATTTAGTTCACACAATGCATTTATGTAGAATATGTATCATCATTTTGTATGAATCAAACCATACGTGATATTTCTAGAACATATATTTTGCGAAAGAATCTAATAAAAAACTAGAATAAAATATGTAGATATCTGTTATCCTTTATCTTTTTTTGTCCTATATAGAATTATTGTATTTCAAAAGTACGACAAAACACCATTAATCGAATATTTAGAGAATAAAAAATAACTTATCAAATAAAAGGACTGCATTGAAAACACTTTCTTATTCAGACATGCATATAATCTCTCTAGATTCTCTATCTATTTTTTAAAACTGATTCCGAACATGTTATAGAAATCTTCTTGAAATTATACTGTTATACCGGTAAAGAAAAAAAGTCTATGCTTTTTCAACAATAATGATCTTTACCAAAATTCATCGTTGTTCGAACCCTTTTTATAACTCTTTAAAATGAACCTATATACAGATTGAGTATATAAAAATATTTTATAAATTAAAAACATGAATGAATTCCAAATAATTATGTGTTTATTCAGTTCTTCTACAAAATCTGGATATCACACTGTATCAATGATTGGTCACCTATTCAAACACTCTCGCTTGTCCAGAGTAAAGGATGCTCTTAATTTGTTTGACCATTATGTGACATTGTAGACATGTACTAATTCAAATTCAAATTCAAATTCAACAGGTTTATTTCAATTTCATTTTCACAATAACATGTATATATTTCATAAATACAAGATATGTGAATGAAAACGAAAGAGGCTTCACTACATCTTCCATTTCAAAGAGTAAATCTTGAGCGAGAAAAGTTTGTTTTGTGTAAGCTTTTACAGCTATTGTTGATGTTAAACGACGCTATATATAATAGGTACATAGAGAGATCGCTCTTTCCTCAAACTGGTATTTATATTGTGTAAATTCGTTATTGAAATACTGTTTTTATAACTTTTCATATGACATATAATTGTTGATAATGTTTTACAAAATGTGTGTACTATAAGGAAATAAAGACAATTGTTATCAAAGTCTTATGTTTTATCGAATTCATTATAAAAAAAAATAGTTAATGCTAAAAACCAGTTGTGGCTTTGCTCACTATCCCGTTGGAAAACCCCCTACCTACTTGTTTGCACCACGTGAAAACCGACTTGATCTGGGACCTTTTTCGATCGAGTTTCCGAATGCGTGTGTGCATTTTTAGGTGTGATAACTAGTTTTCAGTATGTAGCAGCTTGTTTGCAACATGGCATTCCAAAATGACCTGATCTTATGTTCCCACTTGGTAAGCAACATCCTTAGAACGTCCATATCAATAGTTTTACGTCTCGACGTCCGCGACGCAATTAGTACGTCGCCAAGCTGTCGAAAACCAGACGTTCCAGCGATGTCATTAAATGACCTTCTCACGACATGCCATATTTACATGTTCAGAATACGCCAATATTCGGACGTTGCAAGGACGTGATATTTATGTCATCCTAATAACGTTGCAAATTTTACATTCCCTCTACGTTGCGATGATATTTTTGTAAGCAAAAAAAAAGTTTTTTTTTGGTCGGGACGTGATCTAACGTTCTAAGGACCCCCATTAAACGACCTACCTACTGAAAACACTTATTGTTGAAGAACATTTCGAATACCTATCCAAAAATTGAAAAAAAAAAAGAAATTTGACCACTATATCATCCCGCTCAGCAAGGGTCGTCCATAGTACGTAAGCCTATTATTCGGGCGTGAAATTGAGAGGACGACATAATTCGGGCCCATATGTAAGTTTTCCGGACGTGACGTCGATGCAACATCTTTTTTCCGTCCGCGACGAATAAGGACGTCCGGAAAAACTTCATACGGGCCCAAAGTAGGGCGTCCGCTCAACGTCCGTGAGCGTCTTTCCGAGTGGGATAGTTAGAAATGTTTTGATTTCACATTTAAAAAATGATAGTTAAGATGAATATCGATTATATTCTTTAAACATGCATTTATATGATATTTATATGATATTCATGATTGTGATATTTAAATGATAATGTTCATGCAATAAATATTACCGGTACGTCCGGTAAAAGAAGGTCCTTAAAAAGTCCTAACCAGGGCCAGTTTATGACCTCGTTTCATGGTTTTAGCGGACGTTTTTACGTACGTCATCTATATATATTATTTGGCGGCTAAAACGTGACGTCGAGAAGACAAGATAAGGACGTGGCTTTGCTTAGTGGGTTTAAAATCGCGATTTGTAATATAACCACACACCATAAATTCACCTCGCCTTTATGGAGATATTGGGAGATAAGTGATCACGTAAGTGGCACAGCAACAATTGGTTGCTTCAGGAACACAATCATCCCGAAACTTTCGTACAACCATTTTTTGCATGGTTCATTTTCCCTTTCCCCTTCTTTTAAACCGTCTGATCATAATAGACTTTCTATTCGAAAACAAGTTATAGTTTAACTCAACGATAGAAGTCTATATCACATATACGTAATGTGAGACACAGTGTATATTGTGAAATGGAGTTTGAAATCACACGGTGAAGAAGGGTGACATTACATAAGGCGACTTCTTAATTAGTAATTAGTATGATATGTTTAAGTATTACATCAATACTCGACCATTGAAAAAAATAGGATATGCTTAGCCCTCAATCCTCATTTTATACACATGCAGCTACGCCCCTGTCGATGCTTCCGGTTAAAAACTAGATTAGTTACCAGCAAAACAACAATATGAAAACTAGATAGATATATTCATAGAATATAAGAATCTGATTTCTTTTCTTTTGTTCACAAGTGAATTGTTTTTTTAAATGCTTTGAGACATTACTGCAATGTAATAGAACTCGCACCATTACAAATTAGGATTGTGTTGGGAATAAAGATATTTAATTAAATCATAATATTATGCTTACTAATTTTCATATTCATGAAAGGGCCAAATTGTTAATTGCCATCAAGCAAATCGAATGACTGTTTCACGCCTTTGTCTATTATATAACATCAAAAATGTTCTTCCCAGTGCTCAAATCGATCAAACATTAAAGCAGTGATTTTTTTTAATCTAAAGATAGTCATTGCAGCACGCCTCAATAAAGGCATTGATTATCTTGCCGTAAGTAGCGTAGGCCCCGCCCACTGTGCATAACTAACGGCAGCCCCTGGGGGTGGGTCTTGTGATTGACAGCTGCAGTCAATAGAGTGCCTGTATTGCGTCATAAGAGCAAAGTGCATAAATACATGTTGTTTATGTCATGGTTTGTCGTCTTAACCAATAGGGGACGGGTATAGTCTTACAGTGCTGGCAGCGTTTAAGGGAAAATCTGACCCGCTTTGGAATATGAATTCATTTAAAATGCTTGTGTTTATTATGGAAAATAACATTTGATATGTTTGACTATACGAGCATAAACACAAAAGCATAATTCACGCGCTGATATCTCTTCTAGCTATGTAGGAAGTCTAACTGATAGAGTAAAGTGTTCCACAAAATCCATAAGAAGGTTGCTGTTCAAAACCGCACGAAAATAATATATGATTTCATTTACGTAAACATAAAGAAATCAGATAAAGAAGAAACAAGTTCGGCCTCAACATTTTGTGGAAGGCACACACACACGACAAACGTTATATACAATTAGAATTCTAGTGACCGATAGGATATGAAAAGATTTAACCTTCGAAATAGTTTGATGTGCAATATATGCTATATTTTCGAAAACGAACAAAAAGTATGCAACATTAGCAGCGTAACTGATAACGGTATTTAGACTTCTATGAAGGGCACCCCACAACATATTTTTCAAAAGTTGCAAAATCGACTTAAAACACCATTACAATTGCGAAGAACAACAAATAAATGATATTTGAACATTAACATTTTGCAATAAGGTGTTCCTTTTTTCCAAGCCAGCTGGGCTGTTTTTCCTCTTCTAGCCAGCTTGGAACAGAAAAGGAACACCTTTTGCACAAAAATGAAATGTTAAATACAACAAAATAACATATTTATCTTGTAAATAACAGTTTAATAGACAAATGCAAGCAAGTTAAATCAATTTGGAAATAATTATTCTCACTAATTATTGTGGAAATCAAGAAATTATCAAAAAGGGTGTTCCCCAAACTGCTCCAATCTCCAAGCTAGAATGGATTTTCTCAAAATTTCCAAGCCAGCTGGAAATCGGTGGGGAACAGCTTTTTTGGGGAACAGCTCGTGAGGTGCTCTTCTTCTATCACAACACTGAATCTTGTATGAGCCACTCGGTTGAAGGCTATAAGTTAAGTATATACAGTAAAACTGCTAGCTGGATAGGAAATGGACGATTTATTGCTGCTTGAGAAACGAGACCGCGAACGTACTTAATGTGCCGAAAAATATATATGTAGTACAGTTTATCATAAAATGCATTTGTTAAACAAAGAGTCAAATTTAGAAAGGTATCATCTAATATTCGAACGCCAAGATGGCACATAGAGAAACTGAAATCAGCTATGGGTTTGCAAAACCATACAAGTTGGATAGATTTAGAAGAAAATACCTTGAGAGACCAAGGCGATCACGTCAAAAACTGAAAACGCTCATAAACGAAATCGAAGAAAAGGTATGGATAAATCTTGATGACCATCACACATATTGCGATCTTTATGAGGATACTTCTGTGATTGTTAAGACAGTTTGTGCTCAATTAAGTTCAAAGTTTGAACAGTATGAGAACTTGACTGTACATCTGTCCGGAAGCGTCTTATCGGAAACTAAGGTCGCCTTACCGCACGAGGTCGACTATGTTCTCAAACTACCGACCACGACTTGGGAATTGGAAGAAGAACCAAGCGAAAACCTATGCAGATCCATTAGAACTGTCTTTTATAAACATCGTATACTCAAGCATCACAAAAGATGGACAATCCATGGCGTTATACCACATGAACGCGTACCGGGCGTGTGTTTGGTTATGGAGCATGAGCCGGAGAAAGGTTCTTCGCATTTGGTCACCGTGGATCTTGTTCTAGCCCATGCAATTGATGAGGAAATTGATCTCACGCTTACAGAAGCAGCACTTCAAAACCAAGATGTCAACCGACTTCTGGAATCTGGTGATGTTTATCGCCTTGTCGGTAGAGATGAAATAGACATGGGAATCTTAGGTGCCCTTTTTATAAAAGATGCTCCTGAATCGAAACTAACGGGCTATCGCGTTGCTAAATATCTCCTCCAACTGGTGTTTGTGTGGGATGTTGAGGAACACAAATCATTCTTCATTGAAAAATTCGGCAAACTCAAATTGAAACGATTACTTGGATACAAGCCATACATCAGGAGCTATGTTCTCAGGCAGTGTTTTCTGCTATTGCTCTTGCATACAAGTTATACCACACTTGAGGAGGGAGAAACAACATTGATTTTGTTGGATATGGTTCGACATGCGTGTAAACATGGCATGTACCTCACTGACGACCCATTTATAAAGAGGGGCTCGCCAGGGTTTCCTGTCGTTCAAAAAATCATATTTCAAAAGCAAGAACATGAAGTCATTGAGGTTTTCGAAAACCTGATTGATTCATTTTTGACCGATCGGGTTTCAACCGATGTCAATGCCTATAGAAGCCTCAATTCGAAAAGGAATCTATTCACAAAACGGTTTAAACGATCGCTGTTTTCTACAGCTGATGGATTGATCGACGACATGGAATTTAGAATCTAGTGACGATTCAGATTCTAGTGATTAATTGTAAAACTCACTTTAAATGAATGACAAACCTAGATTCTAATGGCGGTTAATTGAAGATCAATTGTGAATCTCACTTGGAATCTTAGTGGCGAATCAGATACTAGTGACGGATAAATGAAAGGAATTGTGATTCTCACTTAGAATCTTAGAGACAATTCAGATTCTATTGACGGATAAATGACGATAAATTGTGAAGCTCACTTGGAATCTAAGTGACAATTTAGGCTCTAGTAACGGATAAATGCAGATAAATTGTGATTCTTACTTGGAATCTCTGTGACAAATCAAATCCTAGTGACGGATAAATGAAGATAAAATGTGATTCTCATGTGGAGTCTTAGTGACAATCCAGATTCTAGTGACGGAAATATAAGGATGAATTGTGATTTTCACTTGAAATCTAAATGACAAACTTGATCCTAGTGACGGATAAATGAAGATAAATTGTGATTCTCAGTTGGAATCTTAGTGACAAATCGAATTCTAGTGTCGGATAAATGCAGATTAATTGTGATTCTCAGTTGGAATCTTAGTGACAAATCGAATTCTAGTGTCGGATAAATGAAGATAAATTGTGATTCTCAGTTGGAATCTTAGTGACAAATCGAATTCTAGTGTCGGATAAATGCAGATTAATTGTGATTCTTTTTTGAACTTTTAGTGGCGATTCCTGTGACGGTTATTGTGACGATTCATGATGAAACTGACCTTGAAACCAACCATAGTCTAACTTAATGAGTGATATACCGTAGATTATTTGACAGGCTTAAAGTAGAGTGAATCATGTTATTCGAGATGCAATTGGTGAAAATAGCTTATGATTGAGATCTTCAAATGTGGACATTGGTGAATCTGACTCAAAATACAGAAATATGTATATATACTATGTTAATACTTACATAAACATTGCCTATTTTGGTTGATACATTTTATTTTTTTTTATAAAGCGGAAAGAATAAAAACGTATATCAGCGAACAACTCAATCAAGTCGAAACGAAAAAATCACAGCGCTGTAATATTTATGTCTAATGTTTGTTTAAAGGGTTCAAACTGGACAAGGTTTAGATTTTCAAGAAAACTGATATCCAACCATTTTTGTAAATACAATTATATTGCATCCATGTTATATATCGGCTATCTATCCATGTTATCTATCTATTTAGATTATGGTTATAATTTGCGATGAAATGATATGTACAATTTTGAGAGGTTGGGGGTTGCGGAGAAGAAAATGTTAAAAAATATAAGAGCGAATAGGGATGCAATTGTAATTTTTGGTTTAACATATAGGAGGCGGGTTGTGGTTTGTGTTGGCGGTTGATAACATTTTGCACCTACATAAATTTTGATTAAGGTCCATATATACGGTCCATGCCTATGTTGTATATATAGGCCTATATCTATTTTTTTGGATTTGAATAAATTGGGTTAGTTTACTTGCTCTCCAGGCAGCAGTTGCTGTTAGAGAATGTTGTTTGATCTTTTGTACATCATGTACATATTTTTTTTATTTCTGATAACTGATGCTTTTGTGTTTTTGTGTGATTTATTTCATAATATAAACTATTTGCCTTTTGGAGAATCAAGGAATCAATAAAGTTAAGTGCAGCATCTCGTTGTTAATTCCTGATTTATTTTAGTTTAATCGAAAAACATCTTATGTTAGTAACAATCGCACAACGGCGCGCTCATGCACCATTGATATCAAATGAAAACATAGAAGTTAATCCCTCCCGTCATGCTATATAGTATACATTTTTTTTATTTGAATGCGGCCTAACAAAATCATAAATCACAAAACGACATACAACTGCACCGTTAAATCATGCACTAATCTATGTAAAAAGTAAAAATGCAACAAGACATCGTAATCTATATAGGTTATGTTGTTGATCAGTGATGTTATAGAAATGCAAAGATATTAACATTATTGTTGTATTTTAAATTCTGCGAGACATAACACACTCATTTGACCACTAACTTTTCATATAAATGATAGGCCTTGTTAACTTGCCATGTATAAGCATATGAATAAGCACATGTATACGCACATGTGTAAGCACATATGCAAGCACGTGTTAAAGCACATGTGTATGCACACGTATAAGCGTATTTTTCGCATACCACGAGTCACTTGTCGTAATCATACATATCAAGGAAGACTTTCCAGTCTTCACCAACTTTCTTCCAGCCAACAACGTATCTACAAGACAACATTTTGATAGATTTTATTTTTTATAAGAAAGAAAACAAATTAAATTAGAATATCGTGGTAACAAATATGACAATTTCCAAGTATTTTTATGACATATATCGGCCATTATAACATCAATGAACAATCGGAAAATACACACATTTTATACGTTGAATTCTTGTAATGCAAAATTATATTAATACGCATACTTGCCCTCATCAATGTTAGTTCCAGATTTATTGTAAAATACACAACTTCCTCTGTCGACGACTATCAAAGTGTTCCCTTGTTCCATTGGACCCCACATTTCATCACTATTCAGCTTAATGCTGTGATATTTTGTTGCCCAGTCACTCCAACCATCAAAAGCAGCTACATAAAAGAATGAAACGAACGTATACATGAAAAAAAAATATATAATCATTTTGCGCCGATTTACAGGTCTGGAAGATCGTGTCAAATTCATAACCACTAGTCACCTGGTTTAGTGATAAGATAAGATTTTTAATACTTGATTCTATATCTATCTCAATCGTAAACAACATACAGTGGCGCGCAGGCTTAACTTCTCGATTTCCCTAACGTTTAGCGTTTAGCGTTTAACGTTTAAGGGTTTGCAAGATTAGAATATAGCATTTAACGTTTAGCGTTTAACGTTCAGCATTTAACGTTTAGCGTTTGATGAAAGGGCATAAAAGAAATTAAGATAAGCACTCATATTGAGGTCCTTATATACTCTTCACACCTGTGGGTGGCTATGGTTTAGCGTTAAGCGTTAGCGTGTAACGTTTAGCGTTTAAGGGTTTAGCGTTTAACGTTTGTGCGTTTAACGTTTAGCGTTTAGCGTTTGTTTCGAGAAGTTGGGAGTGCGCGCCACTGTAGATAAACGTTCAATTCTCATAGCAACAGCTTTCTTTCCGATACTAATAGCGATATGATACAAAGCATACATGTCCGTAAGACCATCATAATCAAACTACAAGTAGAGTCTATGATAACCCCTCATGATTTTCAGAAGCAGCTCTCATAAACTATAGTGTTGGTTGCATATCCAAAAATTAATATTAATATTAATAATGAACAAAACATAAACGACCGAACTAGCCCGAATAACTTAAGGCAACTTATGTTAACTTTTTCGATTATACTTTTGTGAAAGAAATGTAATGCAAGCTAATTCTACCTTGGACGCCTTTAGCAATAGGAATTCCTGGTCCCATCATCCCAGCGTCATCGGTATAAATCGCCGATATGGCTGCGATATCATTCCTGTTAAACGCATCTTCAACGCGTTGCGTTATCTTTTCTAATTCTGCTTTGATTGAGTTATCCATAGCAATCGAAAATAGATCAAACCAACCTTTAGTTGCTTAAATAATATTCGTTTACCGTTTAGCTGATTTTGTGAATGGATTGTTCTTGGATTTCTCCAGTTAGATGACCTCAGTAATTTCGTGATTATGATGTGATATATATACTTTTTTGCTTCTACATTTCTATGTACACATTACATATGAATGAGAAAAAAAATTGAAAATTGTTATAAATTATTAATCTGCTCCCGAATCGTTTATATTATCTAATCTTTTTTCATTCAAGTGTGTTGCAAACTCAATTCCATCGGCGATTATTTCATTTAAAAATAGGTTTAATGAATTATATACTACAGGGGGAAGGTCAAGCTATTATTTATACAATAAACATATATCTATTTAATAAAATATCAAGTGCAGCCAATGAGTGTCATCATATTATTTTTTCTCAAATAAATCAAATCTCATTTCTTAAAAAAAAACACCTTCTATCAAGTTAAGAATAAGCGTTTGCGCTACAGTCGATTTAGACACAATAAGATCACACCTTTTTGAAAGTCTTAAATCAGTTTGTCTTAAGATTAACATGGATTCTGTTGCATGGCATTAGAGAAAGCATTGTTCAAAATCAGAACTATTGACTGCTTTCAAATAAGTTTTAGGAAAATAAACAGCGGTTCAATTACAGGCATTAAGTAATTAGCCTAAGGGCCTATTCACACTGGAAGCGACACGCGACAATATACTTATATGTTCTTTATAAAACTGGCGACAGAGAATCGCAAATTTTATAAAGAACATATAAGTATATAGTCGCGTGTCTCTTCCAGTATGAACAAACCCTAATAAAGACGACCAATTACCATGACCTTGAACTAAAATTATCAACATTTTGAACTTTATGTATGCTGCAATCATTTTTATTTATTTATTTTTCAATCATTAAATGCAGTGGTGTAAAAAATGAATCAAATACGCATGTTTTTCCGCTAAAGTGTACCTAAAGTGAATATATTTTCATGGTAACAGTAATACATTACAAAATAGTGTTTAGTGCTTTCTAATTCGGTTAAGTTACGTTTTATATATATTTTATTATTTAGGTTTTATAGCACATAAACTTTGACATGAAATATGATTTGCAGGGTAATTCAATATTATCGAGAGAAGAATTCTAAAAAGCTTAAATTTACAATATACCAATTGTGTAAATTGATTAGAAAGAGTAGTTGAGAAACAGAACGTGCCAAAACAATAAACAAAATAACACTTTAAACAGTATTTGCCTTCACAGTTAATCTTCTATAAAAACAAATATGTGTGACCTATATTTGAAAGATAAACGCGCTTGAGTTCTCTTAATAATAAAAACAATTGCAGCACGTCTACCCTAAACTACTAACATATTTAGGCCCATATCCCAATTAGGCTGCGGTTACATAAATTGCAAGCTGCAATTCCGACGCTACGATTTTCACTGTTTTCTTTGTTTTGGAAATCATAAGAAAGATTATTCTGTCGTTCTTGCGATTTTATCTATAGAGAAAAACAGCGAAAATCGTACCGAAATTCGAAATCGTAGCTTGCGGTTTTTGTAACCGCAGTCTTACTCTCAATTGTCTTTTTTTTCGGCAATCATCATCTGGCTCTTAACATTTATTTCTACAAACCAGAACTACTATCTCAATAATAAGCAAAAGACAGAAACAGTCATTGTGGGGTATACAACGTCGACTGTCGAATTCTACTTAGTGTCGAAGTTTGTAATATTGAGGAATGCTTTCCAGTCGTCCCCGATCTTCTTCCCCACAAGCACAAACCTGGAATACATAGAAATGGATCTTAATGACATTGCCTTAAAATATAACACATAACAAGTATATCAATAAACATTCTCCTTTACACCTTAACGACGTCGCAAATTTGACGTTTCTTCTCTTGGTCACGTTCCATCAACGTAAAATGTCCGAGGGGATGCCAAAACTGTTTCACTTCAAAAATAGTTCACATCATGACAGTGGTTAAAACAAATAAAGCAATATATTATCTTATGCTATAACACGATTTTAACAGAAACAAATCCTTGCTTTACATATAGATCTACCCCTAGTGATTGGGAGTATGTTTGACTGTAAATCATATCGTTTTATTCGTAATCACTGAATCGTCTTACTTGTTTCGATCTACAACCTTTCCCGATTCATCGCACATTTCAGCGCTTCCACGTTCAATGGCAAACAAGGTATCGCCCTGTAATAGCGGTCCGATTAGCTCTTCCACTTTCACGTTCATCGAGTGGTATTTGCCAAATTCGTTTTTCCAGTAGTCGATCGTACCTGCGCAAAGAATAGCATTGAATTTTAAATAACATTAATCAAGGTAATATATTACAATGTGAAAAACGCAAAGAGGATTATTGAGTTTCCATATTTTCCAAAGTAAAATTCATTGAGCAATAATTGATTGACATAATATATTTGTTTCATTTTGTTTATTGAGATTCAACGGATTCGAATCAGGTTGGAGGCATGCTTTAAAATATGTGATTAGGAAATGAAGAACTATATGTAAATTCTGAGAGAAAAAAGAAAGAATCCTACCATCAATGCCAGTGATTAATGGACGCCCGGGGACCATCATTCGAACGTCGTCAGCGTAAACGGCTCTAATCTCCTCAAAGTCGCGTTTGTTGAACGCATCTTCAACGAACTTGTTAAGACCAGTGATGTTTTCTTCCATAGATGCCATATCTTTTCTCAGTGTCGACTAGAGCTAAAAGGAAAATGACAAATTGCAATTTTGAAATGGATGATATTGAATATTGTCAGTGTTCTTATACATGTACTTAAATTGCGGATTAAACTTATGCAAAAATTCGAAAGAGAGTCAGAATCATTGATAAGTAAAACATCTTAATTTATATATATATGTTCTTGCTTGATTAAACTACTGACACTACAAAACCTTTTAAATTCCTCGTAGTTGAATGGTTAATAACAAAGTTAATTACGTACAACATATGAAACAAAATATTCACCTGATATTTCAAGTATAAAAAATCCTTGTTTGATATTCGATGCCGACGATTTCGATTGACTGCATGACAACATACAGCCATCGACTCTTTTTAAGGATCACATAATGCTCTTAAACAATTTTGACCTTGACATTACTAAACAAACAATAAACATATTTCTAAATATGTTTATTTTTCTAAATGTGTAAACATGATATGGTGATACAGTGGCGCGCGGTCCTAACTGGTGAATTTCTCTAAAGTTTAGCGTTTAACCCCCTTTGCTTGATAAATTGGGTGAGTGCTCCGGTGTATCTCAAAACCTTTCTCACGTGTCGAGTTATGTTTTCCCAATAATTACTACAAATGAGCATATGAGGTTGTGATAATCACTCATAATCATGTCCTTTTTAAATAACCCTCACATGTTTGGGTGGCTATAATTTAGCGTTTACTGTTTAACGTTAAGCGTGTAACGTTAAGCGTTAAGCGTTTTAGGTTTAAGCGTTTGTCCGTTTAACGTTAAGCGTTTAGCGTTTGAGAAGTTAGCACTGCGCGCGACTGTACATTCACAGAGTAGCACTTCTCAATATCATCACAATGATCTGCGAACGAGATGCTATAGTTGATTTGCACTTAATCGAATCTGTCATTGAAACTCAACATAAAACACGTGATGGCTACGACATATAAAGAGGCATCGACGAAATGCAACGTTTTTACGACGTCTTACACAGTGCTGCCACATGAGAATCAAGAAGGAGGATATTCGTGATATTCCTGTACACCGCAACTACATGTATGAGTACCCACCTCGATTAGACGTCGAGCAACGATTAAAGAGTTCATCTTTGAGTCTTTTTTCGCCATGGCCTTAGAAGATTATTCTAGGTTAAGACGAAGACGTCAGGGCGTAAATGGACGCCTGGAAAGCTTTCATATGTGCCTTAATGAGATTGTCCTTTTGACGTCATGTCCAAAAGCAACGTGGTACGGACGACTATTGCCGAATGGGGTATTACATGGTAATTTTATTTTGTCCGGGGAAACTAAACAATAACAAAAGTATTTAGATAGAAATCCAATGTCTGGATGCGCCATTCAAAATAAAAAGGCCTACGTGGTATTATTGTTTGATTATCGCATGCCTAACAAAAACTATAAGATAACAAAATAACTTCAAATATATGCTGCATCATCAAGCGTGACCTATTTAAGTATTCGTGAAAATAATAAACCTGATAGACATTTTCCATGGAAATCATAAGTAACAATTTGTAAGTCAATGATGGTTAGTAACATTTGCTCGACACCTTAGCACTAAAAAAAAAACTATCATGTTTGCAAAACTATCATATATAAACTGTGTACAAACCAAATAGGTCCCTTTAATCTTAAATTACGCGTGTTTACGCCTGAACATATAGGTAATTAGAAAATAGTTAATTTATCAATTTAGAAATAGAACGTTCATGTGTATCAATCAGGGGGGGGGGTCATATTTATTGTTTTATATTTTCATTTGGATCCTTTTAGTAATCAGAATGGCTGTTAAAATCACTTTGAAAAGGCTATGTCATGATTCAATTTTATGAAATGGAATTGAATGAATGTTATTTCGATTATAGAATATAGGTTAGCCTCACTCGCTAACTATATTGCTGATGGATACTTCCAAGTCTTTATTTGTATTTCTGACGATGATTGGCGATCAAGGGTATAACGTATTGCAATGATATTATCCAATCATATAT
>LQRL01104358.1:14587-25460 GCA_001703475.1 Hydroides elegans
TATGTTCAAAAAACATTATTTTGTTGTTTTTCGTATTAGTAATGTTGTTTAAAGGTGATTTAACAACTTTTTGAAAAATGTGTCAAGGGGTGCCCTTCATATATGAACGGAAGGTCAGAGGGACGTCGTTATAGGCTCAAATGAAAGATCTCGGCGTGTAGATGTGCCTTTAGACAGTTTCAGCCAAATTTGGCCAACTTCCGGTGGCGAAATTGGCCAAAATTGCCGAAAAAGCGGTTTTTCGAAACTTGTGCTTGTACGGGCTACAACATATGAACGGAAGGTCAGAGTGACGTCGTTATAGGCTCAAATGAAAGTTCTCGGCGTGCAGATGTGCCTTTTAACAGTTTCGGCCAAATTTGGCCAACTTCCGGTGGCGAAATTGGCCAAAATCGCCGAAAAAAAAACGTTTTTTTTTTCAAAACTTGTGCTTGTGCGGGCTACAACTTTTAAACAGAAGGTAATAGAGACTTGGTTATAGACTCAAATAAAAATTCTTAGTGTATGGATGTGCCTTTTGAGATTCAGCCACCGGAAGATGGTCAAAATTGGTCAAAATGTCCAAAAGTTGTTGGGCATATACGAGATAGTCAATACCCCCTTCCATTGGGGGGGGGGCGGTTGGGGCCTTTCCGTGTTTCACAAATACTTCCTTGTTCAACAATAGTTTCCTTACACATAAAATGAGTACTATTTTTGTTTCTTATGTTGAAGTCTCAGGGCTCTTATATTTAATAATTACATGTGATTGCATTGAACCGCTGTAATAAGATGATAAAGATATAATCCAGAATTTCTACATTTCCAGACACTCATCAAAATGGCAGACACCAAAGACACCAAACCAGACGCTACAATCACCGACGTCCCATCATCCGAACCACAAAGCGAAGACGTCGATTTCATGCTTTCGGCCGGGGCGGAGGCACTTAAGCATTCCTTACAGATGTTCGGCAATCCCCCTTTATCGGGGTCACCAAAGGATAATGAGGAGGGAGACAAAGTGGAAAGCATTCCTGATTCGAGCGAGGATATGCCCAGTGAAACAAAGGAAAAACGGACTCTCAATAAATCAGCTTTAAATGAAACTGAAGACAAAGGTGATTCAGATACTCAAAATGAGACTGAAACAAACGAGAACGATGGAGAACATGTTGATATGGTCTTAGGTGCCGGAGCGAAAGCATTAGCGGACTCTATCGCTATGTTCGGAAGCCCCGATATCCCCATGGCAACCGAAGACTCAAATGATGACGTCATAGAAAATGACGTAGAATTCCTCCACGATGACGAAAAAGACGTCACACAACACGATGACGATTTTGACATTGACGTCCGTATACGTCTAATGACGTCAGATGATGAAACCGCTGTACGGTCATTGATTTACGACGGCATTTATGTTGCGGCCATGAATCGGATCATCTTAAACGCCACTGAGCGACCTTTCGTCATTTGCACCATCGGACTGTTAGCCGTTTTCTTCACGTGGCTTTTCGGTGGCGTCTTCCTTGCCTTGATCTTAAGCGTCCTCGGCGTTCCCTTGCTATTCTATCTCTACCTACGCTACGTCGCGCTAGCCATATACCGACGTCGCAATCTACCCGACGTCCAAACGGGCGTCTACAAGTACTGGTCGGCCACCAACGAAGGTCGCATTCTGTGGGTCGCCGAGGTCGATTTCAAAGTTGTCGGTTCGGTTGCCATAGAAACACACTCGGCAATCGTCGGCGAGATTCGGCATTTGTCGGTGGCGCCCGACTGGCAATGTCAGGGCATCGGTCTTAAACTTGCGCAACACGCGCTTTCGCACATGCGCAGACGGCGTTTTAAGAAGGTCATGACGCACGTGTTGAGTGTTCATAACGAGGCTACGAATATGTGCGTGGCTAAGTTCGGGTTCCGCAAAACTAACACAAGGCGGATTTGGTGTGGGTTTGGTGAGGTGGAGGATTATGATCTGAATCTGGCGACCGGAAGTCGGGCGCAGATAACGGAAGAGTGAACGAAAAAAACAGTTCAGTTTGTGATCTGATTGTTTATTGTCGGCTTTGTTAGATTTTTTCGTAAGTGTTAATGAATATGTATTGCATTGCTGAACAATTGATGTTATTTAAGTACTAATTTTTATAAAGTTCTAGACAACCCGACTCGTTAACGATTTTATGTGCAGGTTTCTTAACCTACGACTTTTTGAAAAAGATGTTTGAATGTTATCTCATTTTACATATAGAATATAGTTCAAGCGGGTCTATATAGGTTTTAAAGATAAGTTGAGCTTATAAGTTGAAACATAAGATTTGAAATATAAAATGCAAAGTTTTGATTGGTAATAGAGGACAACTATCGAGATACGGACAAAATGTGCTTGAAATGCAGCTCTAACCACTAGATAGGTATATATTTTAGATGCGACATAACAGCTTTAATAATTGGGCATGATTTAACTATATGGGATGGAATTAAGGAAGGTGGGAGGGGGGAGGCGTTGTTCTGATGTTATTGTTTGAGGTCTGTAAATAATATTAATTTTGTATTTAAGGTGCCGTTTCGCTAGCTTGATTAAGGTCATTCCATTAAAATTGGGAAAACAAATTATGATTTTTCATTTAACCATGTCTTTCCTATCTTGTTATAATAAAAAAAGTTTGATTGTTTGAAACGAAGGGAAGAACTCACTCATTAAACGAAATGAGATTTTAGAACAAAAATCTGAAAAAGGCAGTCTGGATTATCTTAAGCATCCATTGAGCAAGTTAACCACACCTAGAAATTATGTAAGTCAAATTCCATAACACAACTCAACAAATCGTTCGTATAGCAACAAAAACATCAGTGAAGCTTATTAACAAAATCCTTCACTTGCTATCAAACTCAACTGCCTGGGACTAATAACAGTTCGAGAAAACCATCGACAAGTAAACTAGGCATGCAAAAACCCCTCGTAGTCTGCTATCTCTTGCATAAAATCATGTAAATACCGCTGCTATCCATCTTAATTTACAAATCCGGCGTTATCGCTCTTTCTTTTCAAAGCTTCACTTGGAAGCAAGGCTTTAGATATTTATCTAACTTAACTTATTAATTAACTCGATGCAAGTTCTCATGCACCAGTGCTTGTGTGTGAGCAGAAACGTTGGGGAGGGCAGAATATATGAATTTTGGATATTTTTTTTTCGCGGAAACCGGGCCGATGTATTATTTCGGTCACGCATTTTTTCAGGATCCGACTTATTCTAAAATCAACAAAATCGCTAATTCGGTAAATTTGCTGTCGGTCCCGGACCCATGGTTTCCATATTATCTTGTAGGAGGCATAGGTGGAGCAGATAGAAGAAAATATATGAAAATGAAGCTGACGATATTTTAGGGAATTTTTTCTATTTTTATTCCAACAATCATTATGTTGATTACATTTAATATGTTCTAGTGGAATCGGAATCTCATTGATATCACTAAAATTTCAATGCTTGTTACATGTATCTAAATTTGACTTTTTTTTAAGCATTAACTGACTGCAGAGAATATGGTTCATCGAACTCCCATTTGCAATCATGTCAAAGTGTCATATAGCATTGCATAAATTAAATTATGAATTCAAGTCAGAACTGTTGCACTTTTTCTGCGATCAAATTTTCGCATATAATTTCAGTTAGTTTTCATCAAATGTATTTGAGACATGATTGCAAATTATTTGAATATTTTTTTTATTGATAGACATAAAATCGTTTTATATTCAAGTCACATATTCAAGTTAAAAGTCCTAAATTATAGTAATAATATTAATATCAACAGTCCTATGGACAAAAATACCAAGCAATTTAATAAGATGATTTATTTGATATCAATATGTTTTGGGGGGCATATACATGTAGTCAAAGAAAAATAAGTTTGTTTCAGTTTGTATTCTTCTTATCGAAAATAAATATTTCATAACAAATTATATAAATGTATTTACAAAATGGCAACAGTGTACGATAAATGTTATTTATTTTCTGAATGAGGAAGTGAAATGCATGTCATTTATCATTGCATTAATCCCCTTTCGTTTTACCAAAAATAAAGCAAGAATTTAAATGTTTTAACAACTGACAAAGAACAGGCCTTTACTTTATTGGAAATAATAATAAACCTGCAATTATATATTTTTCGACTGACTTTGATACAAATTAAGAACAATTTCATGATATATTATGATGTAAACAAACAGACAAACAAGACGCAATTTTCTTCATGTTGTCGAGTAAAACCTTTGATGAAACATGCCAAAATTTATGTTACCACTTAAGAGCTTTAGAAAAGATTAGAATAATAGACATGTGCGTCCTTTGGCTCGTAAAATTGGCCATAAAATGCCTTGCATTGCTCACTTAAAAGTGGCACGGGGTTGTTGGGGGGAGGGTTTAAGGTAGGGCGGAAGAATTCGGGTGACATGATTCACAACACCCTAAACAATACGTATGTTTAACATGATGTTCAAAGCTAGAATCTCTCTGATAATCTGAGCAAAAACACGGAGGACACTTATAAATACATGGGTATAATAAAAAAAAAACTAAATTTGAAAATGGAGATAAATCCAGTTCCGTTTTTCGCCAAATTCTAATTCGGGACAATATTGTATCCAGTCCAATTTCACCCTTCCTCCCTAAACCACAACACAAGGTCGAGCCGAAAACGTGAAATATGTGTACTTAAGAGCGACCCTTGCCAAGCCGTTTATAGCAGCTCTTAACGTTATCACGTCGTTTCGAGAACGAACGAGGCGAAAAGCGAGATGAACGACCGAAGGCTGAAGTGCGTTGCTAAGGATAAAGTATCCCCTAGCAACGGTTTTATCTGGTCCTGGACTCATTGGAAGCTTTTCGTGATTTTCTTTTCGCCTTACAAAACGCGTTTCCCAATGTATTTCTTATGGTTAACTCAACTCAAGAACACGACTAGTTTTTTTTTAAACTCAAACTTTGTTTTCCATAATGAATACATTTGGAAGACATGGTTTGTTTTGGAGAGAAAAAAAAAACTCCTCCATTGTGGCCAGTCCCCTACACTTGCTTTTCCTCGACAAGAGATTTAAGACGTTTGCTTTGAGCAACTATTACCATAATAACATTTTGAAGGAGTCAATATATATCCCCCTTAAGGCTTGCTGCCAACGATGGTTTTATGATTTGGCGACTCGTTTGACAAAGTCAAGACGAGACGATTTTTATCGGAACTGGGTCGGCTCACGACAGTCGCAATTAATATCAACCATTTTTTACCAAAGCTAAATGAGGCCTACATGTTGTCCTCGAACTACACATTTGCTCACTCAAATCTCCTTTATCCGTTTTACACACCCTTCTACTCACAAGGCAACTTGATTTCATTGAGTTTCTTTGTAATCATCTCTATAAGTATTTACAGTATATAAAATAATAAAAATATCTACAAACGACTCAGTTGATTGCTCTCCATTTTTTGTATGTGCAACACCAATCAATGTTTCACCTATTTATCATTGCTTTTCTTCAAGATGTAGGTTTCTTTAAACTAAAAGTTGCATCACCTTACGAGTAGGCCAATGAATATTCACAAAACAACATTCAGTACGTTTCAAAGTCCCCTTGTGGATTGCAATTTCTGCAAAATCGGAAGCTGGGCCGACGTCCTTTAATTGCATTACCGGAGCCGCGACGGATAGACGGGAGGAGCAGATGGCGCCTGCAATCGAAGAAAAGTAAATTGAGGTTAAGGTTAATCTAACATAGGGTTTTATTTAAAAGTTTCTGGAGTTTCTTGAGTTCTCAGAGGTGTTGGCACCCCAAAATATATCCTACAAAAAGGGGTATATGATATTTCTATTTTTTTCACTAACTGAGCAGTTATTTTACAGATCAACATGTAAGTAGTCAGGAAAGGGTAAAATTATTGAGTCTTATATATGATTTTCATTGAAAATCTTTATAAATCTGATGGAACTGATAATGATTTAAAAATCATAACCCTATTTCCTAAATAAATTATGGTTTGCTAAGTTTCTTACTTTGTGTTCTATGTGCCTGCTTTGTAGTTGTTGTTGTTGTTGATCTGAAAACAAACAAACACAGATATGGTGATGGGAATTAAACACTTTATTTACAAATATTTATTCTTTTTCTAAGACGGTATAAAATACACTGGAAATTAAATAAAATCTAGTTGTTTTAATTAAATAAATTAATTATGGAAGGACGATATAAATGTATTAAAAGAGAACATAATTTAACGCTACACATTTCAGTATTTATTTAGGTTAAGTTTGCCATACTTATCATATGACTTGACACTTTTGGACAATTCAGAATGCCTTGAAAACCCTTGACTTTTCAAGAACACTCTAACGGCCCTGCTTACATACAATGGGCTATTTTGAAATCGCAAGTTGCGATTTTCACTATTTTCTTTGTGGGACTTTGAACATTTCAAGCAATGATCTTGTCACTCCTTGCTTTTCCAAACAAAGAAAATAGTGCAAATCGCAACAAGCGCCTTTTAAAGTTAGCACGCCAAATCCAATGCATAGTGAGCATAGCAACATAGTCATTGACTGAAAGTGCCAAACGCAGTGGTACTTACACCTGGGCGACGTTTCCATTGGGGTGCTGGGCACCGTAGATCCCGGAGTGATGGGCATCTTGGTCTGAGGAGGCACGGGCGCGTTCAATCTTTAATACCAAAAATAAAATCAACGTTACAAGATATAATTAGTGTTTTGTTCAAAGAAAATAATCATTCATTAGAATGGGATTGTGTAGGGGCGAGGATTGCTTATTTTCAGACTTGCCTAAGCCTGATGTCAAAAAATATTGATTTGTGATACAAATGTGAATATAGCGCGGAGTTAAAAAAAAAAAGAAGAAAACAATAAGTTAAAATGGACTTAAAATTCCATTTTTTAAAAGTCTAATTAGATATGCGTTTTCAAAAGAGGTACTTATTCAAAAATACAAACACACAATTTATCTTCATAAATCATGGAAAAATGGGATCATTTTTGATCAGGAAATTGATATAGATAAAGCTTGAGCAAAAATGCGAGAAAAAAATAACGAAGGTAATTGGTGGTTTAGCGTATTCAGGAACTTACAAAATGAGCTAATTCACATTTGTAACACATGGTTTGGCAAAACTTATTACTTAAATATTACCTTAAATTCGACTGCCTGAAAGAATAAATCAACTGTATTCGTAACTTATACATTGTATAAACATTATGATCCTCAATTTTCATAACCTGCCCAAAATGTTGCTACCTTAACCCTTTTTTAGCCAAGAAAGACTTTTAGCTCATAACTAATTCACCAGCAAAGCGAAAACATTTAAGTAGAGTGACAGGATTAACCCTTTATCCATCCATTACATATGAGGTCCTGTGTCCTAATAGACTTACGTAGTTCCTGGGGATACCCTGCCTCCTGCAACAAATAGTAAATAGTCATATAAACTACAAATAATTAATACATAAGCTTGTTTAAAACATGAAAAATTATATTCCTATTCTATCTCAAAATTGATGCAAAATCGCATTTCTGGTTTTAAATAATCATGAAAACGTTTATGGTTAGAATGTCGGATTAATAAAGAATAAAATATACATGTGTATATGCAAAAAATAAGAGGTCCTGTAAGAGGCCCTAAACGGTTGTGCCTTCTGTAGACCCTTTAAAATAGCCCAGTACTTTATCAATGCGTACAATCAAAATTGAATTGATATTGAATTTATCAATTAAGCGTAAAAAAAAGAAACGACGAGAAAAAATCAACCTCTTCAGTCCATCAGTCCATTTCGTAAAAAAAAAAACCTTTAGGTTCCTTATTTTCGATCCCCACAAAATTGTATAGCGTACCCATTCTGCCGAAAGCCGGAGGTGTGCCGACTCGGATTCTGCCAGTTGTTATCGTGTTCGGACTTTCTTTCGGTAACTAAGAAAGTAAACAATTGATGTTTATATTAATCGCAGCCTTTAAAAATTCGTATTATAAATTTTAATTTCGAGAATGTTCATGAGACATAGGCTACTATTCTCTAAATGATCAAGAGTCATATTACAGAGCATCCATTCACAATATGCCAATGACTTAATTCAATTCGTTCATAGCTTTAAAATACTTTTTGACAAATATTCGACTGATTTAGAACAATTACCGGTGCTGTGTAGTAAATACTGCCATGTGGTCTGAAAAATAAGCCGATTTCGTTTAAATATGTACAAAAACATGCACCGCGAGAAAGTGGTTCAAACTTTATCCTATTGATAGACTATTTTAGCTGTTAACTGCAGCTGCTTATAACACCTATAGATTACATTTATCAACATTTTTATCAAAAATATATTTAAATTATAAACAGTTTCAGAGCTAGACTAAAAGTTCGGCTTTGCATATATGTAATAACCATGATCTGATAAAATCTTTGAAAAATTTAACAAGAACAGTTTTACTTACGATCTAACCCTGGAAGAGTCACCACTGGGACTGACCATCGAATGTGCCATGTGAGCTGAGGGTGATATACCTAAATATGAAAAAAGTGGTTTAAAAAAATGGCGCGATCTCCTTAAATTATTCGTGTAGTGGATATTACAGAAAATTGTCAAATGCGAATCATGTAAATTTGCATGTGAACTTTTGTAGCATTCTAAAATTTTCCCTTTTACATCACAATTGTTTAATCTTATATTTATCTATAACTTTTCCTTTTATATATATTATAATTATATTTTATCGAGCAAAAAGTTGTTGTGTCAATGGATCCAAGAATTTAATTCGTTTAAAAATTAGTTTGGATTGAACGAGTGCTACCCACGCCTTTGCCTGGCCGCAGCAGACTGTGGGACAGAGGAGGACCTTGTTGGTGAGACGCCTCGATGGTAGGGCACCATTGGCGGAGTCCTGCAACATAGGGACACTACCGTAATTTTTCGTGTATAATACGCATTTTTTTCATCGAAAATGTTGCGAAAAGTCGGGTTGCGTATTATATCCCAGGTTGCGTATTATAAACGGAAAATTACGGTAATTAATGTGGTTCATATTTCTTTGTATTTGTTTTTTCTTTTCTTTCAAGTTAAACATTTTTGCGAGAATATTATCGACGCACCATTTACATGTATTTCGTATGTATAAGATCAGTTCGTTGCGCTGTAAAAAGTACATAATGTATAGGACTTTGTTAAGCCGGAGATAGATTGAGTTAATAATAAGTATTGGTTTCTCTTAAAATATTTCGCTTATACAATGTACTTTCACGTTTCTATAACAACATAATATTTATTCTTATCTAGGCAATATATTCAACAAATAATTCTTACATATATGTAATCATGAATATTCGAGTCTTAAATTCTAACTATTCTCGTACCTGGCCGCCCCTGTAGTTTGCTGCATTTCAAGAGAGCAAATTTACATTACCCAATGTATGTTAAGTAGACTCCAGCTTATAATCTAATAAGCATTTTTAAATCTAAATCAAGTCATTCAACATAGCAAGCCGTGGTAAGCTTCATAGTTTTGTAGTAATTTATTCTTTTGTCCAAAAGAAGTTATGCACGGGGTTTATCTATCTTGTTGGCATATCCATTTAAGTTTTCTGTTAGCACCAAAATATATTACCTTTTCAATCAGCTTCTTCAAATAAGCATTTTCTTCTTTCAAAACATTAAGCTCCCTGTTTAAAGTAAGCAAGAAAAGTTCATAAATCACTCATTAATATCCAATAGTTTATTCATTGAATTATTTTTTTTTTTGCATTTCAGCAAGATAAGTTTTTTTTGTATGCAGAATTCTAGATTTTACTGAAAACCATATTGTAAGATATCATTTAGAATAAATATTGAAGAATACAAATTCCGGGTTAAGGAACAACATGCATAAAAAAGAACAAATGTATTTTCAACACTAAATATATTAACTGGTGTAAAAGTTAAATTGTGCTAATCCATTTTAACGTATTAATCATTTATAACTTATTCATCATATGAAATACTGTTAAACCGCCCTACCTCTCGATCTCTCGGTGACTTTCCAGCAAAGATTGTGTCTGGTTGATGGTCTTTTGCTGTTTTTCGAACTGAAACACACACATAATAAACAATTCGTTTAAAACCTATAACAAGTTATCTTGAGACTTTAATCATCGATATTTGTATTTCTGAAAGACAGGGCTGTCCATTTCAGCCGGTAACCGGTACAATGTACCGGCTGTGACGGGCTGATGTACCGGCTGTGATTTCAGTATATTATGTTTTTTTTCTTGTTATTGAATAGCTATATTTTTAAATTGGATAACTGTTCTTTTTTTATTCCCCTTAATGAAATTTTGTTCGCGCCTTCGGCGCTCACATATAATCGCTACTATATCACGCGCTAGGTTTTTTTTTTGCAGTGCGCGTGTGACTTTTCGGCCATGGTCGAACAAACACCACCATTAAAAAAGTTACGGCTCAATATGTCGCGGTGAGCTCTTGAAGCCATATGCCCGGAATGCTAGTGTAAATTAAGGCTTTAGCGTGAACACCGACTTTTACTGAATAGCGATGTATCAAATAGGAAGAGAAAGGGAGACTTGATGTTGGGCTTCAAATAACGTTCTGGACCTGTAGGTGTGCCTTTTATTATTTTTGCCTGAATTCGATCGACTTCTCGTGGCATACCATAACTGAATTTAATATGCAGGCTATATCTCGAGAACAGATAGACTAAGTGCAGGGTGACCAGCGTCTGGGAAAATCAGGGAAATTCACATCGCTTTCCAAACCATGAAAAAAAACAAGGAAGTATTTGTGAAACACGAAAAGGCCCCAACCGCCCCCCCCCCCCCGATTCGAAGGGGGAATTGACTATCCCGTAT
>LQRL01104368.1:0-17510 GCA_001703475.1 Hydroides elegans
CCTTCATCCGAGGGATAAAGCACGATACTTGGTCGGATTTCTATTAGAATATAATCTTTAGATAAACATATAAAACTAACAGGTAGTTTTTAGAGTATTAATTATTGTAGACATCCGTCTTTAGCTATGCGCCTTACAGCTATAATAATGATTGAAATATGAAAATATCTGCATAATCAAGTTTGAATATGTTAAAAAGGTTTCGTTTACATCACCAATATAACAATCAGAACAAAATGTCGCAGACAAAATAGGCAACAAATATTAAAAACAAAATATTATGAGCTAAAGCAGTTCTAGCCTGTTTACATGTTATTTATTGCCTTCAAGCTTATTTCAAATATTAATCCATATGCTTTTGCTTTTCATCATGCTCAAGTCGCTAGATGAGTGCGTGAAGAAACAACATCCCGAGTGCTCAAAGTCGAATCATTTTTGGAGCATTGTTCCATACTTCTGTGGCCAAGATGACATATGCAGGTTTGAATAACAAATCAATTTAAATAATGAATTTCACACATCAGTATTTATGTATCATTGCTCACTCAAAAGGCATTAACAATAGTTAATACAAGATATTTTATTATTGTGATATATTCTTTTATAGTTATCCAAATATCGATGCCCTGAATCGAGCTAAGCAAAACGTGGACCAGTTTTATGCCGTAGTCGGCGTTCTTGAAGATCCAGAAGGTTTTATGTTTTTACTTGAGCGAATATTGCCTCAATTTTTCAAAGGCGCGACAGAAGTGTATCATGATATTTATGGTAAGTTGAATGTATTAATTAATGTATTAATTAATATATATTTGTAAAATAATTCTTGAGAATTTTAAGGATGACATAAGGCCGGTTACAGCTCATGGTGTTAGCTCGAAGCCGGTTTTGATGCATTTGTTTCGTTTATTCTACCTTCATACAAATTTACTTATAAGAACTATTTATATTAATGGGCTTAACAATGATCATTGCGAAAATACTCGTTTATTACATCTGGAAAAGAAATAGAAGAGCGCTCAAGCACGACTCAAGCGTTGCTTGGGGCTAATACCGTAAACTGCGACCGGCCACTACTGTGGAATCCTAATCTAATAACATCGTTTTTTAACGATAATAAACAAATGAAATGTCTTTTATATTGATTTAAACTGGACTAAATGTAGGTCCTCTAGCTGCAACTACATTCCAAATTGCAAGAATCCACACCTATCCTATATATGCACAATCCCCCATTCACTTTACATGGTGGACTTACATGGTGTCGTTTTTAGCCTCGAAACCGGGTCGCATTCCCAACATTGTGCATATTTATGATAGGTGTTGATTCTTGCAATTCGGAATGTAGTTGCAGCTAGAGGACCTACATTTAGTCCAGTTAGAATTAATTTGAAAGGACATTTCATGTTTTTATAATCGTCGAAAAACGGTGTTATTCGATTAGGATTCCACAGTAGTATTCAACAATTCGGTTATGCTCGTTGATTTTTAGCCCCCAGCCAACCAATTTGGCTGAGGGTTATTGCTATCCCCCATTCCGTCTGTCCGTCCCTCTATCCGTCCGTCCGTCTATTAACATTTAAGATGCAGTAGTTTGTCCGCTGCATTTTGGTATGAAGCATTTGTCCTAGGGTTCTGAAACTTCACACAGTGAACGAATATATATTGCAGATGTGCAACGTCGAGGTTTCAGTTTGATTTATCTAAATTTGTTGAAATTATGGGGTTTGAACTTAGACGAGTTTGAGATATTTTGGGATATTTATACAAAACTTTGTCCGCGGCACTTCGGTATGAAGCCTCTATCCTAGGGTGGTTCTAAAACTTCACACAGTGAATGAATATATATTGCAGATGTGCAACGTTGAGGTTTCAGTTTGATCGACCGAAAAATGTCCACATTTAAGGGGTCTGAACTAAGACGATTGTGAGATATTTTGGGATATTTATACAGCACAGAAAGATTACGCGTATATTGTGACGTTCTGAGGACAACGTCGTGTGGACGATTATTTAACGGTGTGAGAAAGAAAGACGCTGTGAGTAAGACGTAGTGAAAAAGAGGTTGTGAGAAAGATGTGAGAAAGACGTCGTTATGAGAATGACGATGTGAGAAAGACCTGAGAAAGACGTTTTAAGAAAGTCGACGTGAGAAAGATATTTCTTTTGACCTGCTTCTTTCAATCGACAAATATTCGTTATAAAGAATGTTATGCTTAGGCTGGGGGCATATGTTTTAATTCGTTTCCGTATGAGTACATTATTCGACCATCTTTATAAACCGTGACTTAGATGATTTTGTAAATGGTTTCAATTATAAATACCAAATAACTGAAATTGAAGAGAATGAGCCAACCGGTTACTTGTTGCGAAAGCATATATTCTCTTGAGTCATCTTTATTTTATTATATTTTGTTTTAGAAAGTGAAAACGAAAGATCAAATCAAGTTAAACACTTGGAAAAGGAAACTGCGACATATTTGAAATTGAAATTATCTCTTGAACTGGAATTTTATTATTTTGTTCGACAACGATTGCATAACCAGTTCTTATTTTTCAATATGACAGACATTATTACATAATATATAATAGATTCTACTTTGTATCTGTAAATGACTAATCCATGAACGATGATACCAGTTAAATAAATGTATTTCACGTTATGGCCTGTTCACACGGCAAGCGACACGCGACAATATAATTATATGTTCTTTTTAAAACTAGCGACAGAGGATCGCTCGATTTATAAAGAACAAATAAGTATATTGTCGCGTGTCGCTTCCCGTGTGAACAAGTCCTTACACGTTGTTTGAAAACGTTGTACTAAACTTCAAGGCTTGTCACTGTTATTGATTATATACAATGAATAATAGAGCGATTGCGCTCGAAAGTACAATAAATCTTTGATTTTCACGCAAACCTTGAATACCGTTCAAAATGCAATGAACACAAGGTTAACATGACATTCATCAGCTTCATAAACTGAAATTCATTGGTGTGTATCAAAAATGTTAACTATTATTCAATTGCACTCTACACGGAAACACAATCGAAATATACAATGTATATGTCCATCCGTACCACATATGTTCTTTAAATGAAACGGCTTCGAGATTATTCCATTTCATTCAGTTGATTTTTCTTAAAGATCTAGTTAAATAGTATTGTAAATAATGTAAATCAAAACATAACCATAAGGTATCACTATCTCCTGACATGCTTATTAAGATATTAAAATCATTGGATCCTCATGTACATATGTACCGTATGTATATGCTATTTTTGAATACACCATGCACTTTCTGAAATCATCCCGCTCTAACATTTGCATGTATTCATGCGTTTTATGTTTTAATTTAGTATTTGATACCGCGACATGTTAATGTAGCCGTTCACTTTACAGTTGAAAAGAAATGACTCGATTTTAGAAACCCACTGCATTAAACTTTCAACTGTTTAGTCATTCATTTCCGAACCATATGACACACTATTTTATTTCAAGGACGTATAGTGCAAAGTGACATGGTGCTTTAAACATGGGATTTGAACGAAATTCCGTTGTTTTAATACATTTATTAAACTGTTAAAAGCATGTAGGCGTCTATTTATTATCTGAGAGACCAGGCGCGGATTTACCATATAAATCACCCGGCGCACACCCCCCTGTTCGCCCTTATATGTAAGACAAAAAAATAAATTTGCGCCCCCCGGTTCAGCCTGATAATTTATACAGTTGCGCCCCCAGGTTCAATATTTTCTGGATCCGGGCCTGGAGACAAATGCATGTCGTAAAATGATTTCCAATTGGAAATTGTTTTTTTTTACAATATGTCCTATATAGTTTAACACAACGAAATGGAATAAAATGTTTAATGAAGTGTTTATCCTTTTATTTCTTCATGCAACAAAAAAAAATTATTGCAAAAGATTGAATAAAGTCGTTATCAAAAAATATCTTAATGCATTTGTTGGTTATCTCTTAAACCAGAAGAATGAATAAATGTTCTTTTAAAAAAATCACATTATATCAGAACTAATTACAATTCCAACAACGGTATAATCAATATTAAACACAGGCATCTTTGGTAAAGACTCACGAACAGTGTCAAATAAGTGGTAATATTATAATGAACAGCACTGTAAAAACAACATACAAAACGTATTACAATGCACATTTAATGCATAACAGATGTTATTTTACGAAACTTATATGTATAGCAACTTTCTATATTATTTCTTTTCGATTCCAGTTCATCCATCTGTATGCCCCATGTTTTACACCCACACATAATGCTTGCATAATACCAAAATGAGATTCATTCCCTTTTTAAAATCCGCATGCAACAACTTTAAATAAATATGTTTACAATTTAAGACTTCTGACGTAATATGCATAGGATCATATGTTTTCAATGAAATAGGAAGCAGTTCAATATATACAGTGTGGTAATATATCCCATTTGAAACGATATATTTCGGAGAGGAGACTTATTACAATTGGATATCTAAATATTTGAACAAAATATAACATAACGTGATTTAAAATTGATATATTCAACAAGGATAAAGTTATAATGTATATGGTGTTTGAAAGGGATTAGATTCAATAAATATAGTTTATTCTGGTAAGTTATTTTCCATGCTCATATGTTTACCAAACATGTATAAAATATATGCATAAAAGTAAATGGCATGAAAGAGGACGATAATGAGCCCCAGTGATTCTTAATACAATGTATTAAATAATGTTTATACGACTTGGTCGGACAATCGGTCCTATTCGCTCAAGATTAAATGTGTCTGGATGGCTTCCCAAAAAGCGATTCGATATAATTTACAAGTAGAGAAACTGTTTATATATGACAGTTTGATAAAGATTTTTTTATTTATAATGCTATCGCAACCAGCGGTCAAAACTGTAAGTTGCGATTTCATGTCATTCCTCGCGTCTTCCAATCGTTCTCGACGATTTCAGACATATGTGTATCCTGGATTCGTTCGTTGTCGATTCATGTTTGGTTCATCAATATCGCATCATTTCACGACGATTCCGCTCTTGTCGCTCTCAGTCTGACAAAACAACTCATTCGAAATGATAGGAATAGGAATTATGTTCATGCTCTGTGACATTGTCATATATATATATATTGAACCAACTCACATGTTTGATTGGTTCACTCAACTAGGCTACTCATATTCATTTAGTGTCATGCCAAATATAAAGAGCATCATTATTTATGTTGGTATTACAAGATAAGACTTTTAAAACTGGGTGTAGTGGTGAGACAAATTTTAAGGTACTTCATTTTTTGTATTGATAATTGATTTGCAGGACTCAAAGTAACATAAAAAATGAAAATGTACATACACATATGTGCTTTATCAGATTTAAAAAAGCCATGATAGAATACTATAAATCACTGCAGATTATCTCAGATATTTAGTCCAGTATTTATTCCATTCGCATATCACGTTTGATTGTAATCATATTATCATATTATCAAAATCTAAGAAACATGTTAACCATGTTATAATATAAACATCAATATAGTGGGTCTCTGAGGCCCCCGCACAAATCAACACGACAATAAATGCAAATATTCCTAATTATATTTAAAAAAAAAAACAGCATATAAACTTTTATACTATACCCGTCCAAAAAAGTAACCTATATTTTTTCCAGACCGAATTTTAATCAACGTATGATAATTTTGCTAAAATAAAATTGTGCATACATATAGTTTAACCATTTGTTAACACAAATATTGATTTAGATTATTGCTATTGTTTACCATTTTCCTACAATGTGTGAAAGAAGTGAGTGGGGGTATGCAAAATTCCACGCAAAATCGATGTCCAGTCATGCATTGTGTGCTTGAAGTGATAGGCATAACTCTTTAGAATTTTCTTATTTACAACTGGGTGTATCGAAATTTCATGTAAGTCTGATGGTCAGGTATCAATTTATGACAAATCATTACTTTTTGATCCGAAACGAATAAAAATATAATTATATTGCAGAGAAATAAGGAGTTTTACAAGAAACCGTCAGAACGATTTACTCGAAAACCAGGTGGAATGCGCATTTAACATTAGCGAATATATGGTGGACCATGTCCAATAATTGTTAATTTTAATAATGAATAGCAGTTAAAATTACCTTTTCATCAAAAGATCGAAGATGAAAATTTAGTTTGATGGATCTAAGACACAAAACGGGAATGTCCATTGATTCTGCACGGAATTTTGCATACCCCCGGTCCATACTTTGACACATTGTGGGCATATTTAAAGCAACAATAATACTCAAACTTCACATTCATGTAACCAAATGGTTGAACTAAACCTATGCAGAATTTCATTGTTGTACAAATCGAGAAAGTTGAAAAAAAATATATTTTGAAAAAAATATAAGTTTCTTTTTTTTGACGGGTTTATATTATGTACATGTATAATGCAAGACCAGATTAAATTATCAAAAGGTTGCAACAGCTGGCTGTATCATAGCTTATGTGAGCCTGTTTCAAGATACCTCCTACAACTTCGCTGTAGGGGACTGGAGGCTTTCCGTTTTTTAAAACAAACACTGCCCATAAATTTATCATTTATGAAAAACTAAAAAAAAAAAAACGACCAAACGCAGGTTGCCTTTAAACGCCGCGGTTGCATGAAATCGCAAGCTGCGATTTCGGGAAGGAAATTGTCACTGTTTTTCTTTGTCTTGGAAAATCACAAGGTACGATGGTTCCGAAATTTCAGCTTCCGATTTTATGTAACCACAGCCTTGAAGTTATCCATTGGAAAACACGGTTTGTTTGGGGTAAAGCTAAAAAGGCGTCCATTGTGGCTAGGCCCTAAAACTTTTGGAACACATAATCATTTGAAACTTGATGCATTAAATATATGCGCCTTCCTAGGTGTATGCATAAAAGCTTCATTTATATAAACTTGACAGTGAATAAAGAGGGTGGCCAATTAACTAATTAAAAGTTGAACAACCTAACTTCAAACACGAAGTTATTTTGAAATAAATGAATTCATAAATCCTAATGATGCAACTGTATGATTATCATGATTATCTTAAATTAAAACTATTTCAAATTTAAAAAGAAAAACATTTTATAAATGTGTGGGTTTAAAATATAAATTAAGGTGTGCTGACTTAGGGCCCGGCCATATGGGAAGCTTTCCCCAGTTTTTTTTATTATTATAACAAACCATAATTTACAATGTATTCCTTATTAAATGAAATCGAGCGCTTGCTGTGTTTTAGATTTTCCCATTATGAAAACATGGAAACCTATTCTATTTGTTAGGATAGAAAAGCTCAAAGAAGTTTCCCGTGTTGCCGAGCCTTTATTGATAAACATTTTGGTAAATTTGGTTTTGCAATTTCTTTTATATAAAAAAGACGCCCCTTTTGCACTGTGACCTTGCATTTAAGGTCATTACACTCGAGATCAAAACGTTAATTGCTATAATCAATGGTTATTCATGAAAGTCAATCTAGTGAAAAATGGCATAGTCTGGTAAAATGATCTTGATTAATGAAACGACACTAAAATCAGGTTAATGGTGCACTCAGGCTCATCTGAAGAGTACCCCACGAGCTGTTCCTCAAAAAAGGTGTTCCCCAGCAAATCTCAGCTGGCTTGGAGATTTTGAAGAATTTTACTCTAGCTTGGAGATTTTTTCGTTTTGAGGAGCACCTTTTTTTTATGATTTCTTTGTTTTGAATTAATTTATGAGAATAATTAGTTGCAAATTAAATGTATTTGATTGCATTTGTCTCATAACTTGTTATTTGTTTTTCATGATGGGGCATTTGGTTATATTCAACAATTTAATTTTTGCAAAAGGTGTTCCTTTTCTGCTCCAAGCTGGCTAGAAAAGGAGGAACAGCTCAGCTGGCTTGGAAAAAGGGAACACCTTTTTGCAAAATATTTGAGTTCAAAAATGAGTATTTTGTTGTTTTTCGTCTTAGTAAAGTTGTTTTAAAGTGATTTAACAACTTTTTGAAAAATGTGTCGTGGGGTGCCCTTCTCATCTGCGACATCGAAACAAGATTTTGTTAATTGTGTATTTATTTATCGTTCGCGATATCTATTCGGCTATATTTTTCTTTCAGTTTCGAAGCGATCGCAGATAAACCTGAACGCATAGTTGGGAGTTCGATCTATGTATGCGTATGATTGGTTACCTAAGTTTTCTATCAACATTTTTGTTATAATCATAATATAATCTCCCATTTTTAATACAATTGCTCTTTTTGATAACACGCTTCTATAAAGCAATGACAAAATGTTTTGTTATCCACAAGGATACTTATATATCCCTATTGTAAAATGCATGCTTATTTTATCATTTTGCAGATTCAACATCCAAATACACAATATGGAACCACCGCGATACTGTGATTTACCCATCACCAATCAACCAATCAGCATTCAGGTTGACCAACCAATCGAATCCGAGGCCCCGCCCCCTTCATATGAAGTCGCTACGTCACCGCCTGCGCATGCGTGTAACACTCAATTTGCGTTTTATGCAAATGAGGATGCAAATCAGAGAGTGACAGCAAATGGGAAAGAGCCGTTGAGAGACGATGCAAATGAGTTAAGTGCTTATAATATAGCAAGTAATGACACTACAATGCCAAATGGATATCATGAACATGATCAGGAGAATGAACATGTTACAGAATCATCACATCCTGAGGATACGTTAGAACCAAACGAATATGCTCATTCACATCAAATGTCCCCGACGGATCCAACAAGCGAAATCGCGACAGATCACGGATCAGATCTTACTCCGTACGCATTAGAGAAAACTCAAGATAGTTCAATCGAGGTATCAGATACCGTACGAGATAGAGCAACGCACCAAGACTCAAACACATCAAATGTTTCTTATTCTGAAACCCAAACAGAGGATTCAAGGACTAAAGATAACTCGGACAGAGCCGAAGAACCAGACGACAATAATGGCATTAGATTTTATATCAATAACGAATCAGTCACAGGTGATACGTTACCAATTGAAGTTTCGTCTTTTGCTTCAGACATAGAAGCAACAAATACAAATTCTCAAAGTGATAATACTCAGCATGTGCCAAATACAATCAGTTCCAACTCGGACGCGGATAATATTCAAGCTAACTGTGGTACTCTACCTAATGGAATCGACCATAACACAACAAGTATCTCCGAGACACCTGTCAGAACATTCTCCGATCGATCATCACGAAAACTACAGCGCGATCTGCGAGATACGCGGAGTCAATCGGATACGCAATTGGACCTCTCCGCTGCCCTTGATACAAGTCCGCGATTATATCGTAAAAATATCCAGCGATCACCGGATAATCGTCACATACGAAGGAAGGTGAGACCTCGGTCCGCGGACACCTCTTTTCCAAGTACTGATAATAATGAAATTAGTACTGAAAATAGTACCGCTATGAATGGTACCGTGACGTTTAATACGAAAAGTGAAGATGGTGGAGTGGAAATCAAGACGATAAATGGTAAATCGCAGAAATTATCAGAGAAGAAATCCAAATTTAGCGTGACTAAAGTGCCAAAGAATGAACTACACCGGGAAAGTAGGCCAAAATCTAAGGATTGTACAGATAATACTGATGGGTCGAAGCTCAAAGCTAAAAATGGCAAAAACGGAAAATTGAAAATCGACATTTTGCGGAAATTCAAAGACTCTGAGAAAGAAGATGTTAAGGTAGATTTGAATGATATAACACCTGGTGATGCAGACGTATTTAAGGATAAGAAATGCAGTCTGGAACTGGATGGACACTTCCTAGATGCAGACATGCTATACGAATGGACCTTGGAAAAGAAAACTGAACTAGCCAATCAAATTAAGAACGTGCAAATGACGAAAGAAAGTCGACCGCCCCCTCCTCAGGACTATATTGTATTTTCCATCTTGGTTCTGGTTTGCTGTAATTTGCCATTTGGACTGATTGCCCTTTGGTTGTCACGTAAGTAAATTATGTTGATTTTAATAAATGAAAGAAATCAGATTATAATAAATGATCAATGATTAATATTGAATTAATGATTTGCTTTTGTTTGGATTAGTTAGGGGTATGTTTTCATATGCACATATTCAGATGATTATATATTTAAAGCTGTATACTGGTGCTTTCGCAGATAAATAAAACCCATCTCTATGTACACTGTCCAAAAAAAGTCAAGCCCCCCTCCAGTTTTTACCATTTACCTATGTAGTAATGCAGGGTTTTAAAACGTAATGTTTGTATTCGTAAACCGATCGCTTTAAACGTTTAGGTTCAGAATATTGTCTACCAAGGTCTTAAATGTATCCGTAGCTAATTTCGTTGCGATTGAATATGTTTAAATGGGTTAATTAACGAGGAAATTGAAGGTACCTTATCTGCCATTGTGACATGTATGGCAAATAGGGTATCTCACATTTGCTCAAATTAGCCTGTTTGAACTGATTCATTTGTAACAAATTAGTTTTATGACTAGACTCAACATATTGATGCACCGAGTAACACAAGAAAAAATGAAAAACGATTATTTTTTCAATGCTAATCACAGCTATTCAAAGTGTGCTTTTCTGCATACGTTAATGGTAAAATCTGGAGGGGGCTTGACTTTTTTTGGACAGTATATAAGAAAACGTGAATCATATATTCATACTTTGCATTTGTATATAAATAACTACTTTTAACAATATCACTTTTTGGATGAAATTTAATATTTTCATAATGATTAAAAATATCTAGCAATGTGTTGTCAGATTTTGAACCCACTTTGATAAACAACTATTTTAAAACGGTTAACAAAGCTTATGTATACTAAAGCTCTTGCTATATAGGATGATGTTATTAGTCGCTCCTTATTTACCCCATATATAATCATTTTATCAGGCGAAAAGGTGTATTTGACAATATACACGAGCGCATAGCGGAATACGAAAAAAGCAAATTCATTCTTGTAATAAATACCATATTCATACATGTAAATCCAGTTTTATACAATTGCATTTATTTCCATTTTTCAGTTGCCATTAACAACAAATACGAATCCGGTAAATACGACGTGGCCAAGAAATATTCCAAGTTCTCGCTCATTCTCGCCGTTTCCGGTATCATAGTCACGTGCGTCATCGTCATTTCCGTTCTCATCGCCTATTGGCCCGATTCGGATAAAGTGGAGAGGGGATCATCTGAATCGATAGAACTAGCAGACACATAAATGATAATAAATACACATGTATATGAATATGAAATTGATTTAAATCTTGCGTTAATGTGTGTAAACGAATAGAGTATAATGGGGTTGGATTATAAAAAAGATTTCATTTCCGTTTTCATCGCCTATATGTCGGACACGGATAAAGTGACACGTGGTTCTTCGGAACCAATTGAATTAGCGGACACATAATATATGCATGTTTATTTAAGACTATTTAATTAATATACTCTGATGAATTATACTCTGATGGGGTTAGAAGGTGAAGAGCTGAAGTGATGCATTCATTTGATTTACGTTTCCGTGTTTATCACCTATTGGTCATATACTGAGAGAATGCCATGTGGTATTTCAGAATGGATAGTATCGGCCAATGCTTAAAATCTAAAGTTAAAATATGTCTTAAATAGTAGAGCCTTAAATCAGTTTACCGTTAACTTATGACGATTTTGACGAAATCATTACTTACAAAAGCGTTATTAGAATCATAATCATGACAGAATTTGAGCAGTGGGTAGGTTGTTCATTTACAAATTACATATAGTTTTGCTAAATGGCAAATATGAGCAAAAATAATTTCAATATTTTTTCAATCGAAATGAATGAACTGTTAATGCTGGGATCAGTTTACCGCCACTTATATATCAATATAGAATAACAAGGTATATCATCATTTAATTTAAGCAAAGTGTATTGCTAAATCTAATATTCATACACATTTACCATATGAACCTCATTATTATTGGTAAAACTAAATCGCTAAGGCTATAATATCTCAGTGTTAATAAACGTTTAAAACGTGTTTAGTACTGCAAGCCATGTCAACAATTTTTCATTGTTGTTTCATCTATGTTTTGACTGATGTTTATAATAAATGGCATTTTCTACTGGTCGTCAGTCAAATACTAACATACTTATGTCTAGTCCAGCATATATCTACTACCTATACAATACTTATGCTACTGGCTCGATTGGTGATGGCTATCACAACAGAATTCTCAAGATATAATTCGACTTGGATTGTTCAATAGAATTATAGCCTCAAAAGGCATAGACTCTAGTTCTCTAAGCCATAATGCATCTCTTCATAAGTTTTTCCGTTATATGACGATAACAGTCAAACCCAAATTTAAAAGAGCCCATCCATGCATGTACAAATGTAGATAGAAGTACAAAATAGACAAAATGGATTTGAAATATACTTAAAGAAATTTAAATACGTTATGAAACATAAAATGTTTAAATAAAAGACCATAAAGAGTGTTATTGTCTCACACAGTGGACATAAATATTAAATATAATAAAGTGGCGGTAAACTGATCCAGCATTAGAATGTCACCTGTTTACGTTGAAAAAATCATTTAAATATTTCTGCTTAACATTCGGTAATAAGCTTTTAGGAATCGATGGTTAATTGAATAACCTACCTTACGATATAAAAACATATATAAAATATCAAACATTTATATTTTACTCAAACACTTTTTTTAGAAAACTTCGACAGAATTTAACGGTAAACTGATTTCTCACTCTATATCGATATGAAATAAAAATATAATAGAGCCTATGGTTTGATGGTAAATAGAGTATTAACAGTTTGAGCTATACATTTTATTGTTTTATTCACGATCGTACAATGCATTGGCTAGATTTTGATGATTTGTAATTAGCTCTTTTTGCGCTGTGACAAAACATTTTAGGTTATATTAGATTTGTTTTTAAACACATTTATCTGAATCGCTTTGGATTTCGTTTTTGTTTTATTTCATTTTTTAAATATATATTTTTTTCATTATATCATACAAATATGTGACCTATCATTCATACTGACAATACACAAGCTACAAATACAGGACAAAATATTGACATCACAATTCCTTCTAGAACATTTTAAAGATTGCAATACAAATTGTACAATTGAATAGTAAGTAAACATATTTCGTTTATTCTTGGTGATTCATGGAAAAATTATATATTTTTTCTTTCAATTACATTATAGTTTAAATTGCTTTAGAAGATTTTTATTATGATTTGTTTTCAGGATTTAAGCATGTACAAGCTGTTGTTTTCATGTTTATATAAAGTACGAGCCTAGATTATGATCGTATTTACTTTAATATATCGAAGAGAAACTGCCGGATATTAAACATATGATATGAAGCATACACTTTAAAAACGATTCCTGGTTTTATTGATGTAGAGAAGGGCAATCCACGACACATTTTTTCAAAAAGTTGTTAAATCACCTTTATACAACATTACAATTACGAACAACAACAAAATAATGCTTTTTGAACATTAATATTTTGCAAAAAGGTGTTCATTTTTTCCAAGCCAGCTGGGCGATTTTACTTTTCTAGCCAGCTTGGAGCAGAAAAGGAACACCTTTTGAGAAATTTGAAATGCTGAATATAACTAACTTACCTATAATATATTGCAAATAACAGTTTATTAGACAATTGCAAGCAAATTTTAACAATTTTGGACTAATAATTCTCGCTAATTATTACGAAAATTAAGAAAATATCGAAAAAGGTGTTCCTCAAACTGCAAAAATCTCCAAGCTAGAACGGATTTTCTCCAAATCTCCAAGCCAGCTGTAATTTGGTGGGGAACACCTTTTTGGGTGAACAGCTCGTGAGGTGCTCTTCTGTAGAGTATCTTGATTTTGCAGGGAATCTATAATTTGCGGACACGTATTATGGTGCGTTCAGCGGCTCTTTGCGTCTGCGTCTGCGGCATTTAAATTGGTATAAAACACAGTAATCCCTGCTGAATCAATACCGCTGGGTTTACTATGTTTTATACCAATTTAAATTCCGCAGACGCAGACGCCAAGTCCCGCTGAACGCACCATAATGAAAATTACTTGAGACTGTGATCGTGTTTTTACTTGAGTGTGACAGAAAACTGGTTTTTCAATGTATTCCTATGTTAGTTGTTTCTAAATATGAATAATTCTCTTTTTTTTGCATTTAAAGCATACAGACATATTTAATTTAATTTCAATAAAAATATTATTTCAAGCAGAATTCTAGTCAATCGACATAACATGCTTTTTTTCAAATGTTTGCTAGCATCTATGAATAAACTACGCTCGAGATGAATTATATATTTGATGTATTTTTATGCTATTTAGGTATCTTGCAACTATAACAACAAATCGTAATATTTTTTCTTAATTTGGTTTTCAATTCATGTAAACACGCATATTTTGTCCACATTAAAGCACGTGGCAATATTTTTCGATGTTACAATATTTCAACCCTTCATTATACCATCACATGTAAAAACACCTGACAAATTTGATAAGTCTTCGGATTAAAATGAACAAGTTTCTAAATTCTTTTCAAACACGGGGACTACCCAGATAGTCTTTACCTCTTCTTAGATATTAAATAACCATCGAAAAAAAAAGATTTTAAGCATTGTCAGTATTTTTATGTTTTTTTTATACAGTCCTAAGCAAAGATTTAAATTGTTAATATAAGCTATCCCCCTGATATTGTTAACAAATATACCATATTGGTAAACCTTTCATACATGTACATACGGGTGCTGATGGACACGTTGCGTCTGCGTCCGCAAAATTGCAGATTCAACCAGGTTCACAGTATTGTTTACCATAAGTTACTTTCCGGTTTAAATGTACATCATTTTTCAGCGAAAAAGCGCTTTTCACATAATATAAAACATCTTATTAACACTGTGTTACCTTTTTGCACCTTTTGTTTAATAATGCAAAGAGGCCTTTGTAGTGGCAAAATTACCTTAAGACTAGCATCATGCTGTGATATAAAGGAGTTGGTGCAAACTGAGTAATAATTTAATTTTATCTCTATTTTTGTTTATCATTGAAGGGTTAAAACATAATAAAAATGTTTTGATTTGATATTATTTGATTCTAAAAAATAAACATTTATGATCATTGCTAAGTTAGTTTTTGTAATTATATGTAGGTTTTTTATTAAACTACGTGAAAATGCAACATCTAAAAAGAATGAATTTTTGGCAGGGCCCTTTATTGAGCGAAGCCTTCATTTGTCGAGATATAAGTGAGAAAACAAATAGGGGCCATTTGTAGAGATTATAAATAGCAAAATAATTTACAGGTAGCTCATACAATATCACCATTTTCTTAATCCTCATATGAGTTCTAAGAAGAAAAAAAACGATACCTATGTCTATTATTAACCAATATTTGACTTGATGAACAATTTATCGAATTCGTCTTTCTAAATAATTATAGCTCAAATAAAAAAGTCATATATAAATTATCATAAGATTATGGATGGAAAGAATGATATTTATGTGATAGATAGTGCAAACGAGTAAGTATTTGTTTCTACTATAGATCATCTACTATATATACAACACATATATTTAAAATATGAAAGTGAGTGATACTTCTGCAAATAATCAATTAGATCCAACGGAAATGTGTAATTACATTATATCATATGATTACACTTATCCATAGAAATTGCCGTTTACATATTGAAAAGTGCAAAATAACCCAACACTGAATTAATTGAATTAATGTCATAGAAAATCAATGTTTGCAAACGCTAAATTATAATGTTCCAATATACTAGGACTGCTGAGCCAACGCATTTAAATCGCTTTAAGCTTACTGAAATTTTATTTTAAAAATCCATAACATATCTTCCTTTTGTAGCGATGATCAACATGATCCTGACATTGACAAGACAGAAAACGAAAACTGGTCGAGCAACGCAGTACCAAAAGCCAGTTGCCGATCGAGATGTTGCCTCATCGGTATATTACTGAGTGGCGTCATAATCATGTTGATTATTGGCTGTGTCGCCATTGTGTTGGTAATGGTTGAAAAGAGTGATAGTAATGATACGGATGACTCGGAAAAGGAAGCGGTGTACTTCAACCAGGTGTCCTCTACAACAGGTATGAATCGGACGATTTAGATTCAAATCGAATAACGAGATTTCATCTTGTATGTAAAGCGTAACTTGTATGTACAGCATAACCATAAATGAGCACAGTATAATGCAATATATTGCATTAGGGAAATTAAAAATGATATCTCATAAAAAAGATATTTGATTAACTATATCTGTGATTTTAAAGTTCTATTTAAATGTCTATCCGTATCAACAATAGTTATATCACTCGTGCTTCATATAATGATGACTATCTATCATAGGTTCGCCATTCCAAGAGGCCACAACGTATTTCGAACCGCCATGCGGAGGTAATCTTTCGGCTCATATAAATGGAACAATATCGTCGCCAAATTATCCAAATACATATGGCCTGAACATGGAGTGTGAGTGGACTATTTCTGCTGCGGAAGGATATAACGTTGCACTACTTTTCGACCACTTTCAGCTTGAATTTTGTGGCGGCTGTGCGTGTGATAAACTCCAGGTAAACATATCCTACATACTCATACTTCACTGATTATATTTTGTAACTATTGAGCATTCATATAGGAGATATTGTTACATGCAATTGCTATGCTGAGCTCTTCGGTAAAGGTTTCGACGATAAGCTATTATTAACACTTCAAACCAATCTAAATCTCGAAAGCAAATTTTCAAATAGACAAAAGCTTTTAGATGTAACGAATTGTATGGCTTGGATTTGTTGCACTCCTCAATTTCATTTTTCATTTTACCCAGTGATATACCATTTATTCTTATATTATTACAGCAATGTTTTCTAACGCGTTTTTTAAGTGTTCCATAAAAACGCTACAGTCAAAAACTTTATAATGATAAAAACAATAGTGTGTAATACTAAGACGACTTATACTCCGTAAGATCGTTTGAACAAATGCGTTTTAAGGCACTTTTTAAAAACATTAAAATCTGTGATATTGCGAATGGTTTCGGGTAGTTTATTCCATAGCTTTGGGCCAGCGACCTCAAAACACCGGAGACCAGCACTAGTAAGCCGGTATCGAGGTTCGTGTAGGAGATTATGTGAGGCCGAACGTAGGTCTCTTGACGGTTTGTAGATGGTTAGAAGTTCACGAAGGTAGTCTGGGGACTCTCCATGGATGGTCTTGTAAACAATTGTCAGCACTTTGAATTCGATCCGTTCTTTGATACTCAGCCAATGAAGATGGATCAGGGCAGGAGTGATGTGGTCAGTGCGTGCGGTTCGCGTGATCAAGCGTGCGGCGCCGTGCAGGACGCTTTGGAGTTTCGTGAGGAGTCTATCCGGGAGGTTCACATATAGAGAGTTGCAGTAGTCTATTTTGGAGATGATCAGTGCATGAACGAT
>LQRL01104368.1:24774-36626 GCA_001703475.1 Hydroides elegans
AATGGATCCCACTCTATGCTATACACGCAACAACTATATCAATATATTATATACTATATGCGATATATTTCTTTTTTACCCTACAAAAATGGGAGGGCTTTTAGCCGGGAGGGCTTTTAGCCGGGAGGGCTTTTAGCCCACCTTGCAAAAATGGGAGGGCTTTTAGCCGGGAGGGCTTTTGACCGGGAGGGCTTTTGACCGTTTACTAATATTACCCTATCAATTTGCACATCTAAAAACCAGATTTTATCCGCCATGGCGCCAAGTCCGCCAAACATCATGGCTGTAATTTTGTCCCTTTTTACCCTCTATTATATTGATTTGACGTCAATATATGGAACAAATTACATTTGGTTAACATTAAGTGTTATTTTAGGATTTTGGCGCAAACATTTTTCGAAGATATATTTAAAGTCTTGCCAAACTCAATAGTGATCATTTATAACATTATTTGTTTAAAGATAATCCCCTATCTTTATGCAGAATTACATCTCTTTACACTCATTTGGCATTTTTTTTATAAACGTAGTCATGGCTACCATCGAATCATATAAACTTATGTGCTTACCTTTATACTTTGCGAAGCGGCAGTTCTTTTCTATGGTTGAACAGCGAGGCGCGCCAGGTGAATGCCTTTCCGCATCTGCATTTTAGGACATTGGTTTTGCTGTGAGCCCCCTGGATGTGCTCAAGCAGATTCTGTTTGCACGCAAAGTCCTTGCTGCATTAAGTACAGGTGATTTTCCTCTGTCCCTTGCACATCTTCTGCCGGCGTCGAAGGCTAGACTCATACAGGAATTCCCGGTCGCAGGCGCACTTGAACGGTTTCACCGATGAGTGCGCATTCAGGTGGCCCACAAAATGTCCCTTATCCATGAATCCCTTCCCAAACATGTTGCAAATGTGTTTCCAGTTCCCATTATGAGTCGTGCGTTTGTGTCTCCGCAACCCCTGCATGCTCCGGAACTTTTTCGGGCACCGATTGCACATCAGCGGCTCGTCGTGACCTACACGAATGTGTTCGCGCAGTTCTGTACGGGTCTGAAACGTACTCTCACAATGGTCGCATTACATTTTCGAGTAGATGAGTTTGTGTCGGCGGAGGCTGTACGGAAACTCAGTAGTAAATGGGCATTGGCCACAGTTTCAGGCAGGTTTTCAGACGATGGGGCGACGTTAGTCGGCGATGAAGAAGACTAGAAACTTTTTGTCCTATGTTGTCAGTTTTGGAAACTTTATGGCCGGAAAAGAGCACCGAACCGGTCCGTTGTATTTCCGATGACAAAAAATATCAACTCACAAAAAATAGTTTAAGCTGTTTTAAAAATTTTAAAAGGAGATAAATATATTAGGTATCCTATAGAAAGACTATATACACTAATTGAATCGTGATAGCCTATTTTTTAATAAAGATAATGATCATAATATTTGTGACATTGTTTTGGAGATTTACAGCGTTAAAAATATATTATTATACAGGAGATCAATTTGGATGGTTAACCATATCACAATAATAAATTGCATTCGTGAAAAAGTCTTTAAAAATGGTTAAATATTGTATTTTGAATGAAAAATGTAAACAAATCTTAAAAGCACAGAACCAGACCGGCGTCTCCAAACCAGACCGGTGTAATTAGTATAAAAAAGCACAGAAACCAGCAAAACCAGACGTTGTGATGTTTCACCCGCGTGGTATTGAGACGTACAGCAAAATAACACAAAAATCCGCCGTCAAATGACCAAAAATAATTCCATGCATTATTACAAGACTTCTTGCGCCACAAGCGTGACGTGAAAATAGGTTAAATGAGACTTGAGCATATCATATATAATTGTGTATGGTAAATGTGACTTCATAGAAAAAAAGTGGTATATTAATATACGTTTTTATGGTAATGATATCTTGGCTATGGATGAACAACATATAAAACAACATTCTATGGGAATTTGACGATGATGCGTTGAATTCCTTTTGAGATACAGCAGTTTGAATTTACAGTTGCGTTTTTACTTTGCGTCAGTATATTTTGATTATTTCGCATGTCAAGAACTAAACTGTTACATATACTGGAATTTTGTTATTAATTTTGATATAAATTGATCAATAATTTATAGGCGTTTATCATCGTAAATAACTGATGTAAACCAGTTTTGTTTTATAACTGTTTTATTCTATATGTATTAATAACGAATTCAATAACAGGCATCGTACTTAAGAGACTCAATTAGCGGGTAATTAATTGGCTACATAGATAAATATTTATGAATCAATTTCTCACCCGAAAACACAAAATCAAGCTAAATAATTGTGATTTGATCAATTTTATTGTCCCAAAACTGTGCAAATCTATTCATGAAAACAGCAGGATGGTCTAATAAATATATCATATCGTAATGAAATAAAACGATTAACTTTTATCTTAAGGGTCAGTATGCCCTTTTTAGAAACACGTACATCAAAACAACTTTTTGTAAAGAAGATGCATATATTTTGTTTTATGCAAAAACCCCGTCATAAGGATATTGATGCACATTTTCTGACAAATCGATATCACATTGTTTATAATGAATTATTATACAAGAAAATAGCCTTTGTGAATTTTAGTAACTTTTAATAAATAATAATAATACGTCTCATAAAATAATATTCCGTCATTCAAAGGTTTATCAAAACATACAACAGTTGATGGCTTAAACATGGAAACATAAATTTGATAATAATTTAAAAGATTAATTTAATCTATTTCGCCATTTGTTTCTATAGCAAATGCAAAACGCAACTTAAAAACCATTTATGAATGCATATATTTGTAAAAGTTACAGTTAATACATTGTATTTAAAAAGAATTTCAAATCAAAATTACTTTTATTCACCCTTCTTATCAACACACGTCTGTTTAGATTTATTTTGTAACCCGTCACTATGCACATGGTCTCGTTATAGATTGAGGTCAGTAACATCTTACCCTTTCCCATATCTCAGCTGTGTTTATTAAGGCGAAAACAATGATGTCCCAAAGTAAAAGCAAATTTCAGGGTATCATTTCAATAAGCTTGACCTAAAGTGACAAGCTAAAGGTTTAAGTTTATAAAGATAGGACATTTAAATGGTTGTCATAAGTAAATATTGTAAACCGTCTTTATTAAAACAAGTCTTCCTACGTAGATATCACAAACTATGATTTCATGAATATTGTTCAATGTTCTGCCACGAATCAAGTAAATGGTCAATAAAAAAAAACTTATATAGATATCGACGCTTTTCCTAAATGGTTTGAATATATTTACGTAAATAAATGAAGCCTTTCTTTTTTATAAATAAATATGCATGTTTCATTCACGTGACTTTTATAGCGCCGATTGTTTTTGTTTAAAGACATGATCATGCATAAAATCATGTTTAAAGCGTTTTTAACGTGAAGTATTTGTTTCGTGTTTGCAGGCTAAAGACCGCGTTAACGTAAAAGTGAAAAAGTGCGATTTTTTTGCATTAACAGAAGGGATTAATTGCTATACATGTACAACGTGGATTTGAGCTGTAGAGCTTTCGATCTTATATAGTTGCATTTTTGATTTCTTTTAGCGCAGCTTAGTACATGCAATGCGATACATTTTACTTTGACTTTTCAAATTTATCAAATTGTATATCATGTTGACATTGACGATGCCCATAAATCCTACGTGTTTATGTGAAGACTACATGAATTACTCAAGTCATGTATCGCATTAAAGTCCCAGTTTCACCCCATGATTTTATATTTCAGTTGATACATTTTTTGACAAAAAATATAAACATATACACTTTTATATGATGCGATAAAACCCAATGTATCATAGTGGTTGCAACAAAAATGTGTTATCATAAGAAAGAAATAAATAAATGCGCGTGAGAAACACCAGTGTATTTTGATACTTTTTAAATATATGCACACAATTTTTGCACTGCATGCCCTAATTTATAGAGTAATAAAATATATATTAGGGTGACTCGAAAAAATGTATTTTATCAGTTGATGTTATAGCGTGATTTTTCCGTTCTTAGACTGCCCTCCATTATGGTACTGCATTATTGCAATACTTATTGCCATTATGGTACTGCATAACTTGCAATGGTTTGAAATATAAAACTTATCTAAATGTTTCAATATCGATCTATATCGAACTATTAAATATTTGCTAATGATACGATTATCGGATTTCTGAAAATTTATACAAATGTGTATGCCATGGAGATAATTTAGCGTTTTCGATGCTTTAGAAAACAGTATTATTTTTAATGTTTGATCTAAAAACTTAATCAAAAATCAGCTCAGATTTGGTTTTCAAAACCATTTGTTGACTTTGCAATTATTAAATGTATTTTTGGAAATCTATTTTTAAATAAATACTATTTAGTGTTTTGCATTGATGTACTAACGACACTATTTTGTTATTATGCAAATAAAAAGTCAAACCACAACAAAGCATATGAAATTCAATTTTACCCCTTTTCCTTTAATGGGGCCTACAAAATGTACATGCATAATGAATTTATAATAACCCCGTTGTGCGTTCAAGGAACAATATATGTGGTTTCAAAGGATATCGCATTTTGCCATATATAATGCTAATAAATGATGGAGTTAGTGCACATAATGTATATGAAATGTCCTGATAATTTTTCTTCAAAAATGTGTTATTGGTCAAAAAGACGATATCCAGGCGGTGAAATAAATTTACTCAATTGCATGTTTTTCAGTCAAACCATTTGGTAGATTTCTTATATGTTTATGCAAGTTCAATAACAAAAATCCAGTGTACAGTCCCACTGCAATCATAACCCATTATTCTTAATAATGTACTGTAAACAACGTCGGCTTATTAAATTACTCGGTTAACTCCATTTATCAAAACAGGTGCAACGGCTGATCGGAAATGTACAATATTTCAATTAATGGACTGACCTCGTACATTATCCTTAATATATATTATTTCCTAACGTCAGAATGCAGCAGCGGTTATTAGATAATTCGGGAACTAAATAAAGGACATAACCCTGGTTTTAAGACAGATATACGTAAAATATCACCCTTTGTACTTTTTTTGAGTTATTAAAACTTTGTTTTACTAATTTCATTTTCTATGAAATGTTATTCTCAAACAAATACGAAACCGACACAATACATTGCAGATAAATACGTTTACGTTTCCTGGTTGAATTGTTGACGAATTTGAATTTTAGCTATCTTCAAAAGGGGAAGATATTCTTGCAGCTATCTCGTTCTCCTTTTTAGTTCACCACTTACTTACACTAGAATGCACAGTTTCACAAATGCATATACTATCATATAAAGCCCTGACGGGATGTAAGAGGGTTATGTTCTAAAATCACAGTACTGTAATGAATCATTGCTTTTAATTGCTTGTTGTCTGTTTCAAAATCAAAAATAGGCATGTGCAATTTTGTTTAATACAATCAAGGGAGATGGCATGATCTTTAAAGCAAGGAACACTTGGATAGAGTCCTTTACATGTTCCAGTTACATGTTTTATTAGTGAAATTGGAATAAGGAAACATTTGTTCTATTTTTGGATGCAATAAAACCGCCATTCCGTTCTATCTCAGCATGATGTATATAAATAATTGCATTTTAAAGAGCAGTAGAAAACGGAACAAATATGCTTAATTTAGCTAATATTCAATTGAAGCAACTTGGTCATCTGTGCGTTTATTTAAATGAAAGTGCCGCTATGTTTTTTGTGTAAATGTTCGTAAAGGAAAACAAGATTTAATATAACTATATTGTGAAGTCAATGAACTTATTTAATTTGAATTAAAACTTAAAAAGCAAGGATAAACAAAATTGAAGGAAAATGTTTGTCGAACAAAACTCTCCTTTTAGAAAAGTAAGTATACCGTATGATTGAATGTAGGTTTGTACATGTATGCAACTAACAATTAATATATGTAAAAACAGTTATTGCACGAATGAATTATCGATTGAAAGGTATGCTGTGATATATGATATAGGTGGTAAATGATATATACATAAATATTTAAGAAGAATTATGTTGCACAACACAACTTAATTAAAAAATGCATTTCAAAATGATACTCCAGGGATATGTTCAAAAGTAGCATTCGAAGTCAGCTGGACAGCTGGTTAGCTGGACAGTACCCTTCCAAAAATATATATTTGAAACTTTGAACATATTTTCAACATTTCTTTATTTTAAAATGGTAAAAGTTTGTTATGAGTTTCATAGACAGATATTTCACATATGATGGATTATTGTGCTCCATTCGAAGATGTGTCAGCCCCAAATTGGCTAGGCAAGGAGGAACAGCTCAATCGAAATGTGTATTTTTATCACATACCCACCATATTTCCATTATGATCTTTCTTTTTCAGGGTCCAGTTCTTTATCAAAGATCACTATTTGATGCTTATGGATACAACCATTATATCCCAAAAAGGTATGTTTCTTTATATTGAATACATCTACATTTTAGGGCATTACCATATTGGAAGCTTTTTCTTGTTATTTCTCCCTGACAAACCTGTCTTCTAATGTATTCCGTATGCGAAACAAAAAGGAGCTACCGTTTTTAATCGCTCTTTGAGTTTCCCATAAGCAAACCATCGGAAGACAGGTTTGTTAGAGACAACAAGCAAAACAAAACTTCCAATGTGTTTAGGCTATAAGAGGCCCATTTAGAAATATAGTTTCAACAACAAACTCTTGATTGCCATAGATAATAGACAAGATAAGTACATTAGCGGTTAAGTAAAGTAAGGTAAGTTCTTTGAATCGTTACGTTACGACTTTCGCACTAACCCTACAATTAGCATATGTAGCAAAACGTTTCTTAAATCATGGCTACCTAATTTGGTAATGAAATATGGGTTTGACGTGTGTGAAAACGTTAGATGTAAAGGTGCGGCCAGGCAATCACCGTGGATTTCAAAGAAAATATAGAAACCCTGTGATATTGAATCTATACTCAATCCTCAGCAAAATTTTAAAAAATCTGTTCAGGCAGGTTTTGCCTTTTCTATATCAGAAAATATTTAGTTTAAAGAAACAGAGCAATAAAATGTATTATCAAATGGATTGTCTGTGTGATTGCGATTTCTGTCTTTGCGATTTTGCGAAATCAATTTCGAAGTCTGCGATATTCCTTGTTTTGTCTGGGAAATGTCAATGTTATAAAAGTTTCAATGAATGTATTTTGAATCTTTTTGTCAAAAGAATTAAAGTACAACCTAAAAATCATGGCATATTCATAACATGTTGAATAAGACTTTAAAAGCCGTGGTTACATTTGCGTTTTTCAAACTCAGTCCTTTTTGTGAATTTCAATGTATTCCATTAACCTCGTAAAACCAATTTCGCAAGTGCATGAACACTCGTTGCGTTTTATTTCGCGAAGAATTCGTTTTAAATCGCAGAATTCTGCCTGACCGCACCTTTAGGCTTGAATCGGCAAATGCATGGTCCGTCAATACTATATAAAAAAAAATAGTTTGGTTGCAAAATAATGGATATAAATTCAAGATAAGTTGTATATCATATTTATGATATACTGTACTTTTTATCGATTGATGTATATCATGTCTCGTAAACAACTCAATGTTGCTCCATAAATAAACAAATATAATGCAGCTCACACCATAGGTGCTATGTTGTTTTGTTCATAACATATTTTATTAACATAGTTATATATGATTTCGATCAATAATTGTCACTGGTGGACAAAGAAATACGCTGATTTAACATAGATTAGAAAAAAATGTAATTAAGGTTTTCTTTGCAAAATAACGGTATCTTTTGATCTTAAATAGATAGTCGGTCTAAATATATCTAAGTCTTTCAAAACCTGGCGAAAACATCACATGACCACTAAATAGTAGAATAAATGAAAACTTTGTAATAATGCATAAAAGGCATCTATATAATTGTTTACTTTAGAATTTTATCGCAAAAGTGTTCAGCTATTCTAGCGTTCGTCCTCATAAAGGCAGCTACCTTGATTGCTTTATACAGGAGTACCCAAAGAGCCATTTTTTAAAACAGTGTCTCATTTTACTGCATTTGGCCTGAAATTAATTGTAAACTACTATAAACTTGATCATTATTTGTACTTATTAAATGTTTTTATTCTAAATTTGCCAGCAAGGAACATTGAAAAGATTATGCCAGCAACTTTGCACAAAACTGCCAGCAGAATAAAACATTGATACACAGTAATGTAGTTTTGGATAAACTAATAAAACACTACATTTTATGCTTTGCTAAGTATATCTTTTATAAACAAGTGCATCTTCATGATAGGTTTATAGTCCAAATAACGAGATTCAGTGTTGGCTAGATTCTACCTTGGTAAGCATCGGAGCGTAACCTAGGGATGTTCTATTATCAAGCAAATACTTTATCTAAATGCATCAGTATGTAGAGGGAAGACATGAAACAATTATTTGCTAATATAGTAAAAAATGATTGATAATTGTGTTATTTTAGTACCTTGTTCCAAAATGAAAAGGCAATTCTGAACCGTGTCGTGCGAGATTAAGAAAAGTCCAGTGTGTCGTGTCGCATTGTGTTTTTTAAATGTAAATCCTTTTTACTGAAGCCGCGATGTGGCGTAACGCATGCTGTCATCCTTATTATTCGAACACGTATCTTGATAATAAAAACGAATCCCGGTCAAAAAGTCCCCGGATATAAAGTCACGATGTTTGGCAACATAATCGCGACTTTATGTCCGGGTACTTTTTGACCGGATACCAATAAAAACATATCGTTGCCTGTATTTTAGACTTACTTGTAAACTATAAAATGGTAAACGTAATAAGAGATGGTCATTGGTTTCAGACACCTAACATCAATTTTCCCCAAAATTAGCTTCATGAAAAATATAATTGTGCGAAAGTGTAAGATTGATAATTCCCTAAACGAGTTCATATCAATCTCGAACAATTGGAGTAAGTGTATAGATTAGGTAATGAAATAAAGGTTAGATACACTAAATATACATGTAATTGTTAAGATCTCATCACTTATCTAAGTTTCTACGATTTGTCCTCATTGTATTACCTCATTAGCATTTCGCAAATTCTTATAAGTGATTTTAAGTTACATAAAATTAGCTCTAATAATTAGAGTTTAGATAACGAAATTTAATACGATTATCAATAACAATATGTCATCAGCTGTCTCATCTGTATAGTTATGTCAACATAGCTGAATAACTTCTAACCTCTGAATAACAAATATATATATATAAAAAAAAGGATAAAATTAATCGATTTATATTTATATAATTACTATTTCAGTCACGATCGACTCTCTGCATTGAAAATAACAAAATAGATTGTCTTAGATAAAAAAACAGCCCTTAATATCAGAATGACAAAGCAACATTTTTCCAAAATGCTTTTTGTTGGCGAGATTATTATTTCAAAATAAACTGCACAAGCTCTCGCTATGTACATGTGTATTGCTTTAGTTTTTCCCCATTTTTTTGCGACAATGACAGGATCGTTTAAATCCTAAAAATGAACGCATAATTTGAATCGATACACATGCATACAAAATTATTTTAAAATCCATTTGTTTAAATTCTCAGAGATGAGCCGATTCAAGAAAAGACCAATCCAGGCGGCAGCGGCGGATCTAACGCAAGGGTTATATGTCTTATCGTCACCATTGTTCTCGTTGTTTTTACTCTACTTGCTGTGGTCATCGCTCTTACCATAGTTGCCACAAGCAGTAAAGATGCCAAGGGTATATACTCATGTATAGATTATAGATATATAAAAAAGGACTTGAGGTGCTGATGTTTCACTAAACATGTACTTTTATTTTAACGTTTAATCTTTTTAAAATTCTAGAAGATTAAATGCCACGTATTCATGAATGAAACTTTTGTTCATGCGTGTATCGATTGATAGAAGAATTCATAGAAATTAACTTGAATTATAATTGATGAAATATAGCAATTTCAAACACTATTTGGGTCGAGTTGAACGCTTCATATAGCTCCATTTTGAAACAGATTTTGATTGCATATTCGTAAATATTGGGTTACAAATAAGTTTAGCAAACCTACCAATTAACGGCATAATGTCATTCAAACATCAACTATTTCAGATAGCCCAATTTCATCAGAGACATCTAATGTCATGCCTAACACTATCCCTGTCACGTCAACACAGGACGTTCCGCAAATTTTAGCTTATAGTACAACCGGCGACGTATCTATTGAAGATCCGGCTTGGCCATTTAATGCAGAATTAGAAAACATTGACTCTATGCTATACACGCAGTATGAAACCAGATTCTGTGATGAGGTATTGTGATATGTAGAATCAATAGAATACGAGGATTTTAATCACTTTTATATTTATATTATTGGGCACGCCAAATCATTTTATGATTATCCTTTGAATAAAATAGTCCTTCCCATTACATCTGAACTTTTGTAATATATTTAGTGTTCTCAGAAACACCTTTCCAACGTATACTACTTTATAATTATTTTCAATATAATTAATGAAATGTTTGTCTATTTCTGTTTCAGATAAAAACATCTGAATACTTCATGTCATTAGAAACGTTTACTTGCCAAGTGTTGCTCTTCAGGTATAAACTAATATCATATTAATGAATAAACTATGGTAATCGTTTGTATTATAACGATAAACAATAATTTTGCAAAAAAAGAAGATGAAAATTGAATCAATATTTGCATTATCACTGCATAATGTGATGGTAACATTGGAAGATTTTCCATGAATGTCTGTCCCTCGCCGTGTTTTTCATGATATTTTTAATGTGAAACTAAAAAAAAATACGTGTTAGGGTATAAGCAAAGCTTGCAATGCTATCAAGAACTTAAGGATTTGTACATGACATTGTGCCAATAGTGAAACATGTTTTTGTAAAATGTAACATTCAAATTTCAGCCAGAGCAGTTTGATGATCTCATTTTTGATACATTTACGTGAAATACGTCCGCCAGATTTGTCAGATGGTGACCAACCAGAATATGTTCAAAATCAAATATTCCAAGTAAGAAGCAAAATCAAAATATAGTTATTTGTATGAGTATACATATCGTTTTATTAAAGTAATATAGTAAAAACAATATTAGAGCATATAGCCACATTACTAAAAGTATATTGGCGGGTTTCACTCCGCGGTGTTAGCCCCAAGCCGCGCTTGGACATTTCACAAAAATGCGTGTTTCTCATCGGATGGTTTATGATCATAAACCTTTACTGGTAAACACTATTAATATTGATGAGCTTAATAATTTTTGTTGTCAAAATATCAATGTTTGGAAGGCTCTGGAAGGGAAATAAACATGCGTTGCTGAAGCGTTGCTTGGGATCAACGCTACAGAGTGCAACAGGTTATTAGCGTTTTTTGTCGAATACAATAAGCGAAATTTTTTTATTGTTTTTGAAGGGTACCAAGCAAAAAATACTGAGTGGTAAATCGAAGTTTTCAGAAACACGGTTTCAAGCAATTTCTAAATGATATCTATCGAGGTTTTCGCACAAAAAAACAGCTTGTGTTTGATAAGATTGAGGTTTGCCATTATATGGACCAAGGTACTAATCTCAGTGTGAATGGTATTTTGTTGAGTTAGTACCTTAATACACAAAACCCTTTAATTGCGGGTTAGATATGGCTTATTAAAAGAGTTTCACACGAAAACCACATGTGCAAAATGTTCCCGTGAGGTTTTTTCAAACGTAACACTAGCTAGCAGTTAAAATGCAATCTATGTCAAAAAAATCTATGGTCTGATTCAGATGGCATATAGGTCATGAATACTTAATAGAAAAAGTTATTTATATATA
>LQRL01104380.1:7117-19171 GCA_001703475.1 Hydroides elegans
TTCTGAAGTGCGTACCATAGTTTTGAAAAGGATTTGAAAGATTTTGATGACGTTTTTAGCAAATTTAAATTCTTGAGATTATGTTCGAACATTTTGAAATGTGGTTTTGAAGAGCACTTGATGAACTAAGTCAAGTCCCTGTATGTGCAGTTTCCTTTGTAGATATGTCATGGGAGGTACCAACCCCGTCGGGGGTATCCCATATAAGAATTCTTGTAAGGGTTTACAGCTGGGGAACCCCCATGTTGGATATATGTGTGAATCTTGACAAAATCGTGTTAGGTGTGATTTGCTTTATATTGTGGAGGAAAGGGGGCGTTACCACATAAGAATTGATGTTGAAGTCATTTTCAGTAGTGATTGCATATGTTAAAGACGTATGTTAACACTTTTGTTTTTACTTCAAAAGTGACCTATGTTGAAAAAAAAAGTTTGAAGTTCAATGCGCAGCCTTTCAAATTATTCAGAGCTATGCAATGCAATGGATCATGAATTTTGCTAAATTTGATTAATTGATTTTTTTTTAAATTATAAACACCATTATTCTTTTGTTTTTCAACAGTGAAATATTAAACCACTTTCAAAAAAGAATATGGTGTACCATATGTTCATCTTTTTTTTTTGTGACATTAAAAAATGCAAAACTAGGCAAAACATCAGGACTTAGCCAAATTAATATAAAGTGTGAAAAAGCGAAATAAAAACACACGTCAAAAAGCAAACAACTTAAAAGTCGAGTGCATTATTAATAGGTCTTCCTGCCAAACCCCATGCACCACTGACAGTTCACCATTAATCTTGCGCTTTGCATTAAATACCAGTGATATTAGAAATAAAAAATAAAGCCTTAAAAACGAATGAAAGCTTATTAAAGCAATTTCAAAAAGCGCTAAAATGTAGAGCTTAACGCTGCATTATTAATAGGATTCGGTGCCCGTGCTTTTTATAACACATATAGAAAAAAAACAGTAGGCCCACAGTAAATCCTCGTAAAGCCGAACTCCTCAAGTGGGAACAGCGAAAAAGGCTCGGTTTCACTATTTTTCGGTTTATCCAAAAAGACGAAATTATATTCTGTTAGAGAAATTGTTCGATTTAGGTGTGTTCGATTTAACGCAGTTCCACTGTATATTATGAAATGGCAACCGAACTAAACTGTTGAAAGCATTGAGCTCAAATCTGCAGTTGGCAAGAGGACACGCTAAGCGCGTTACAACTATCCATCAGCGAAGGACGGGCGTATTAATTAAAATTTACAGCTTTACCCCCTCGGGCGCTAACGCTTGTACAACAGTCAGTTGACATGTATAAAACATTTAGCTTTTCAAAATGTGGGGCGCTTGGTGTTTTTTAAGGTACATGACATCTCATAAATTTCAAAACCGAGATCGGTGCAGAGGTTGTGTTTTTCGGACTTATACAGCGTGTGTAGATTTATAAGACAGAATTGAAAAAGGGCAAACTGATGTTCATTTGTGTCTTTTTCGCTGGTTTTTGTTTTCATTGATGGACCGTTCTCATAATACGTCAAATGTGTCAATGCCGTAAAACATATCGTGGCACATTTTATCACTCATTCAAACCCATAAATGCTACCATGTCTGAAATAAAATATTACCCTGTTAACCCATAAATTCATGAAATTTCCAGGGCAACATTGAAAAAAGCAAAGGAGTTGATAGAAGCACTTAAAGAAAAGAGAAAAAAAACTCCTAAAAGACATGAAAGTGACATTTTTGTTCCATTTTTTATGTGGAACACTTATGAGTTTTGAGTGAATATAAATATGAAAAATGACTTTGATTTCAAAAGGCTAATGCATTGGAGCGTAAACAACACTTCAACGCTCAGTCTGTTATGGATTTCTTGCGACTTCAAAAAATCACTTCTACTGCCCTACTTACAACTGTCATAATTTTCGGTGGGCGTTTGTCACCACGGAGACGTAAAAATAAAGTTCATGCTTAACAAAAAAGCAAAATACGAGAAACGTTTTTGATGTCTTTGATATTACACATCCGTTATTCAGAAACACATAATTGCTCGAATCAACACCATTCGTTTAGTTGTGTTTTATATTTAAAAAATAGTCATATTTCTATTGGTGGGTAGATTATATAGCAGATTATTCAATCACTACATACGGTTATAACTTTCATGAGAAAAAAGCAATGATATGCAATTGATTTGTCGATATCATCCCGAGTTGCGCCTTTTGTATCTGATCCTTCGCAATGAAAGCGTTTACCTTCACATAATGGATAAAGTAGCATTGCTTGATTTCTCTCTGCTATGAAACACAGGCGTATTTTGATTGATATTGTAATAGCGTAACAAAAAGTACCACCCTTTACCAGTATCCCAATCAAATATGTTCACATCGTCTTTTGAAGAAGATTTCTGTGTTTCGTTATTTCTTGTAAATGAATTAGAGCAAGATTATGAAATCCAGATGTCTTGTTGCTGTTTTGTTTTCTATTTTCGTATCGAAACACAAAAATGATGTAGAGGAAGAAATTTATCAGATAACACAAGAGTATATGTGGTGATATCATCAATTTATCGCAATACTTTGTCTAATTTGGCAGTTCAGTAATTTTGATCCAGAAAATAAATATCCTGAGGGAATCTCCGGAGAAATTTATAGAAACCCAAAGTAAAACAATTTAGCACCAGGTTTAGTTTGAACTCGTAATGGTTGCAACTAATAAATGATGTGGATGTTAACCTCTAAAATTAAAATGAATGAATCCTTCGTCCTTAATTTAAAAAACAGAAAAATCCATGTTTAAGTTTATACTTGTTTGGACATATTGGTATGTAAGGCATCAAGATATTATGTTCAATCCGGATCTTCATTCGAAGGCGATCCATCTCGGGGATTTCAGATCCAGAGAGACAGACGAACAGTTGCTTTCGATTAATGTGTACCTATCCCTACCAGATTGCTTGAGAGCCAATAGCTATTGCACTCGTGTATGAGATCAACAAATGGCAAATAAAAATCAAGTTAAAGATAAGACGAAAGCAAAATAAAGAGAAAAATAAACACGAAAAATGTTAAAATCAAGAAAGAAAGCAAACTTGAGAATTGGGGCCATGATACTGCAGCAGTTAGTCTCCATGTATAGGTGAGATGGGATAGATAAATAGAGGTTTGATCACATGTATTTTGTCTATTATTGGGTATTGATCTCTATCGATCGTTAATTGATTGGTGGTCTGTCGAACACGGGAGTACGAAATCCCAACAGTGATAACCTGGTATTAAGATGACGAAAAGAAACTGTTGTTAAGCAAATGCAAAACAATGCTGATTGTACTCATCTATTAGCGATAAAAACTGCAGGAACAATAACAGAATAATCTTAAGATAGAATAGATATAGGTCTCAAAATGTTGGGAAACAACTATGGCATCGAACAATAATCATAATTATGAATAACAAAAGAAAAAAAGGCAAAAAAGTTTCTCGTTTATACTCTAGGATTTTCCATCATAATCATACCTTAATCCGTAAAGAAATATCTTGATGGTTATTTTCAAACAAGAACAATATTGTCCTGCAAAGAGATTGTTTACCTTGACGAATGAAAAAGAAAAGATAGAAAAGAAAAAAAAACATTGATTCACTCTTTTCCGCTTTTTCTCTTTCCGAATTCGATACAAAGACAATGCTGCGGTGTTGACAAGCAGTTGTCCTCGCATTGTCTCGCGAAATCAAAACCAGAATGTCTCGCCATTGCTAAAACATCTAGAAATGGATGGATGTTTCACTTAGAAAAGTCATATTGTTACTTTCTTTTAGGTTAAAATGACTAGTGTTGCCTTATTTTCTCTGATTCGAATAGTGTGAAGGTCTTTGGACTTGTCTTAAAACCGACAATTTTGAGACTTTATTTTAACAACATCTTTTGTTTTCTTTTGTTACCTTAAGACCTGATATCATCTTCCAAAGACCTATATATTCGGAAAACGGCTTTGAAATGTATTGATAAAAACAGTAACTATGATGGATAAGCAAAATTCAGATCGTCATTTCATTATTCCATCTTATGGGGACTGATGTTTCATGATTGATTGAATAAGACTGTAAACAGGCATATCATCTTTTGTAAATCCATTTTTATTTGGTCACAGCCTTCGATCATATAATATCATTCAATCACACATTAAAAGCATTCAATCACATATAAAAAGATAGGATGAAAAGAGTTTTCTTATCGCAGTTAGACAGATAAGACATGTACATCTGTCATCCTGAGAAGGGCTTTTTGAGTTGAGGACAAACGGGTACAGGGTTAATTATATCTTGAAGTGTGCCCATTTTCTGTCTAATTTTAGGTCTACTTTAGAGTTACGTAACCTTAATAACTGAGAGTGGATAAATGTCTTGATTTGCCAACGTTAATGGGTTGATTATCTATACTTATATGTTATAAATGTTGATAGAGCTGTGAGCAATAACACCTTTGATAAAACAGTTGTATAGGATCTTGAAGAAACAACAACAGTTGAAAAGACTTATGTCATGGGTCTTTGGTCATATTTGTATGCTTTTTGGGCAAACATTTCCGCTCTACTTATCCTGAGCGTTTTAGTAACACGGTGCAGTTCGGTGAGAAATTCTCCGATATTTAAGCGCAAGATTTGCACCGTATTCCAAAGATAATATAAATATTGTCGTATCTAAAGCTAATGACACGAAAACGGCTTATCTAGCTGATTTGCTTATCAGCCTTTAATAAGGTGACAATTTTGTCCGTAAATATGATAATTTGCTCAAATTAGCATATGGATGTTTCTCTATATATTGGTTAGTTTCGCTGGAAGTATGTCTAACATAATACAATTTAATGTCTATACTATTCTACTCATCAAACTTTACCTGTACACCTTGGTTTGCTAAACCCGATTCTTAAATCATGCATGATGAATAAATAATGGCCTCAATATCAAGTCATAAACACAATATCACATAAAACGACACACAAAACGGGGCTCTAATTCGAAAAATGAGGCATAAATAGAACGATAAAACGCTAGTTAAACGGCCATGTATCTTAATCGGACCACTCAGAGACATCGTTACGATATGCCGTGGTCTGAATAATTCATGTTGTGGTGCTCACAAATTCAAATGACCGAGTAACTTTTATATTTTAGCCTGCTATCGAAGCTTTCGTATATTAGTATTGCCAGCATATTTTTATTTGGACTCATATCTCTAACCTTTTGTGAAAGTAGAAATTGTCATCGTGGAATATCTTAAAGCTGCTCCATTAGTATTGTCTACATTGTTTTGCATCTAGATTCTATCAGACATTGTGTGAACAAAGGAAACAATACAAGAAAAAAAGTGGGCTCAGATGTTTTGATTCTCCTGAGTACTCAACTTCTTCTGTCAGGCAGCAAATATGATAAGCACATAAGAAGACATATTGTGGCTATTTGCAAGACATATTGCTCTTTCGCTCGAGGAATCAAATATACAACAAGGTCATGTACATGGACAGATGACTGAAATATATTGAATACAAATTAATCTACATGTATTAATGATTTATGCATTCAAATACTGAGTAAGATACTATTTTCTAAACGTGAGTTATGCATTATCACACAAGAATCCTTCAAATCGACATTGAGAGGCTTTCGATATTAAGGTTTTCTTTTTGAAAAATATAAGAGAAAACAGAAACAACTAGAAAATGCGGGTTCATTCATGCGTCAAAAATGCACGTATTGAACGCATGACGACAAAAATAATCGCTTCATTAAGCCATGTACAAATACCGAATTGTCTTCCTTAGAGTCTCCGTAATGGACGCAGGCGCGGATTTAGAGGGGGGGCGCCCTTATATGAAAGACCAAAAAATAAATTTGCGCCCCCGGTTCAGTCTGATAATTTATACTGTTTGCGCCCCCGGTTCAACATTTTCTGGATCCGCGCCTGGGACGGGCGCCCTTGGTGGACAAAAAAATGCAGGAAATTAGTCGAGGAAGACCTTGCTCCCTTTTGTGATGATTTTCAATTAATTGTTATGTTTAATATTGTGATCACTGTATTTGAGCATTGAGTCGTTTTTAGCCACGGCTTGCGAAGCAAACCGGGGTTTGTGCGACCACTTTGCCGTTATTGATTGATATATATATTTAGTTGTTTATTTGTTTAGTTCGTAAACTTTTAGCAAAAAACCCTACTCCTCGCTTGATTGTAGACCGATTTGAATGAAACTTTTTTTCAAGGATCATGGGGGTCTTGTCTCTTCAGGGTGTGCTTCTGTAAGCAATTGTGCTTATATAAGCACCTCTAAAAAATAAAAACGTTTTATTGTCACCGGAATAAGGGAGTTTCATTCTGTAATATGTGAGCGATAATACAAGATCCTGGACAAGTTTGTTTACATCACGTGATATTGCTTTAGTTATAACACTTATGCTAGCAGTATGTGATCGTGACGTCATAATCAATGTCATTCTGCTGCATTGGATATCGACCGTGTCCTTACCGTTTAACACCCTGCCGTTTAACATGCAAGTCTTCAATTTCCTAGCGGTCGCAATAGTTATAACAGTTGATGGAAAGTTACTATTGAGGCTACAAAAGTCTCGAATATCGGCCATATCCAAGTTAAAGAAATGAACAACTTCGAATATGAAGTTTCTGTGTGTGTACTTTGGAATTGATGCCCGAGTGTTAGGGTTTTGTGTTTCTGAAACTTATGATACTAGAATGCATTAGAGCTTTCTCATAAAGAAATGTTTGAGCTAAAGAATGATATGAGAGTTAATATTTTAGTTTAAGTTTGATTTTAATCTTAGATAACACATGTCAATCATATATAACTAAAAAATATAAGATTAATGTCATTGATTGAAAAAATACATATTTGAATTCACAGTTGTGTGAATATTTATAAAAACAAGATTTCAAATGGTACATTGATAGATTGCTTAAAAAAAATCGTTTAAGGTTAAAACTAATTAATATAAATCATGTAAAATGTTGCAAGGTGTGGCACACTGTCCTTGGACAGTCTTGTTATTGAATCGTCGTTATAGCCACACTTAACCTTTCCTGTATAGATTCCTAGAAGCATGTGTTTCGTAATGATTTTAATTAGTTGATCGAAACAAGAGAAGTTGAACGTCCTTAAGCACAAAACACGGTGACCCAGCTTACCACATACCGGCATTTTGTAAAACTATTCTCTTAACTCCCTACCCCCTTTTGATAATGAATATCCAGATATTTTTCTATAAATAACCTTTTTAGCGATTTATATTAGAGTCTAACAGTTAGCATTGGGGCGATGTATCAGTGGTAAACACACGTCTAGGGGTTGGACGGGGGCAGCCATTAGAAATGACTTTCATTTATCAAACCTTTTCCCCTGCTGCTAGAACACCTCCTTGTCTCCTTGATTTCTAGCTAATTTTTCTGTTCTTTCAATTTGTTGTTGAAAACCTGAATATTTCGTAGGTGGCGCTTAGCGTGCGGAGACCTGGAGGTGTGAAACGAACAAGGTTGCGCCATAGGTGCTGTCTCATTAATTTTTCGTTTCTCTTCATTCGACAACAACAAAGGGCGAAGCAAAATATTAAAGGCGAATATACTTGAAAGTCACATTCAAAAATAAACTAATTAAAATGGGTCTCTTTCTGGAACTGTGTCTGCGACGTGACAATGTCAAAAGGTCACAATCTTATTTTTGTCGTATTTTTTAATAAAAATACCATATTTTTAGAAATAAAAGACATTCCTAACTGATTTTCCCCAAGTGCCCATGTCAATCCGCCTGTCATAATGCGATCTGGCTTGAGGCTTCTTTATCGAAACAAAACAGGAGACAAACCCGACAAAGCACGGGCGCACACGTCAGTCACCCATCACTCGATACTCACTTCAAACGCTTCTCACTTTTTTGGCGGGTACAAACAAATAAAAATAATAAAGAATAAACTGTTAAAATGTCTTATGAGTGAAGTATGTGGTACGAGTGGAGAAGGGAACGTTTTTGCATTGACATTGCGATGGCCGAGACGGGGACTTATCAAGTTGTTTCAAAATGGTGGGAGTGCCGTTTGGTTAGGCCTTGAAATTCTTTACCAGTTTCGAGTTTATCTATAGGTTATGTTTGTTTTTGACTAATGATGTATTAATGAAAACTTAGATATGCTCCTGATAGCTATAAACGAGTAGCTGCGTAATAGAAAGAATAAAATAGATGAAGAAGCGGCGTTTCACATGCCGTAATTTTGAAATGACATACTTGAAAAGTGAAAAGATTGTGCCGACAGCTACCCGATTTTACCAACACAAATTCAATTTATTCCGCCACTGTCCCACACAGAGAATGTCGTCACTAGAGGAGCCAGATGACATTTCAAGATTGCTTTTTGTCGCCTTTCGTCGTGGTGACGTGAAGAGGGTGTCCATCTTGTCTTTGTGTGTGAGAAAAAAAGAGAGAAAATTATTTGGTTTACCCAGTGCTACTAAAATTTTGGTCTATTTAGCTTTGGACTTGGTGGTTTGACCACTGTATTTTGGAGTATTTTATCTCCGCCTTCTATATCTTTATACAGTTTGTAAAAAGGTATTTTCTGTGTCATCCTATGCTCCTTCATAAACTACTCTATTAACATATTTACTTTTGTTTATGAGAAAAAAAGTAATTAAAAGTGCTTTTGTTAATATTTAGAACACTTAAAACATATTTTTGAACCTTTTTCTGGCCCCACTCACCACTTTCTGGCCATTAAATCTCAAACGGGGGTCCCTCCAAGCTCTCGAACTTCACATCTTGAGCTTCGTCATTTGACTTCTTAATTAGCTTCCAAGTAGAACCGAGGTGTGAATGGTACTTGATTAAGTTGATTCATTAAGATAGCGTTCTGGACGTGAAGGGTCATTATATTGCGATTACAATATCTTTTTGTATCTGACACTAGCCATGTGATTTTGATGGCAGCATACATTCATTATATACGGCATGGTTACTTTCAAAATGAAAACCTGTTTACAGCTGAGAGCTCATAATTCTCTGTTTATAGTGATTCCTTAAAATGTAGATGCTCATTTCATGATTCACAAAGTTCTTCCGAGTCAAAAATGGAAGAGCTCTCCCGAGTCAAAAATTCAGGAGCAAATATCTATCGGTTCTTCAGCTGTTGCGAACACGCGTCTGTTGTGGTCAATAATGTGTTCCGGGTCAATTACGTGTTCCCGCCTTCTTCGGTCAATTACATGTTCCCAATCCGGTCAATTGTATGTTCCCGGTCAATTGTGTGTTCCCAACCCGGTCAATTATGTGTTCCCGGTCAATTGTATGTTCCCAACCCGTTCAATTGTGTGTTCCCAAATCAATTACGTGTTCCCAACCCGTTCAATTACGTGTTCCCGTTCGCTAAGTCTATTTTTTTTTCGTGTGAGCAAATTTATCTCAACAAATAAATATTTCTTTATTTATCGCCCATAATACATGTAATTAAACATATAAAACCGCAAAATCATACTATTGATGGTTTGATATATAAGTGCACAGTTTATTAACGATTGTGAAAAAGTGAAATTCCTTTTCATTATGATATCTCCACTTTATGAAAGTTACCAAGTTGCGACTACACTCAAAATTACAAGAATCTGATTCCTCTCTAAATATGCCCCATGAAGGGAATAGGAGCAGATTTCGGCTAAAAATGGTCCACCATATAAAGTACAGTACAACCTCGGAAAATCGAACACATCGGGACCGGCGATTCGGTTTAATCCTTTTTCGGTTTATACTATAAGACTTATACAGAAAATTAAGGGATCGCAAAATTTGTTCGGTTAATACAACGATTCCGTTTATCCGTCTTCTGTTTAACGAGGTTCGACTGTTGTTGGCGGACTTAGCCGTTTTCTGTTGAAATCTGTTCCCATTCCCTTCAGGAGGCATATTTAGAGATTGCGTAGATTGTTCTTATCTGGAGTGCAGTTTCAACTCGGTAACTTTCATAAAGTTCAGTTATTGAATTCGTTATTATTATTATGAAAAGGAATTTCATTTTTTCACATTCGTTTATCAATTGTGCGCTTATATATCGAACCAGCAATAGTATGATTTTGCGGTTTTATAAGTTTAATTACATGTATCATGGCGATAAATAAAAGAAATATTTTTTTTATAGATAAATTTGCTCGGAAGAAAAAAACATAGGCATCAGAGATGCAAAGCCCCCAGCCTATGCAAAACATTCTTTATCACGAATAATTGTGGATTATAAGAAGCAGGTCAAAAGAAATATCTTTCGCACAACGTCTTTCTCTCAACGCCTTTCTCACACCGTTTTTCTCACTATGTCTTTCTCCCAACGTCTTTCTCACAACGGCTTATTCACAACGTCTTTCTCACATCTTTCTCCTTATATTGCCCTTACATATTCGTCCACACAATGAAGTCCACACAACGTCACAATAATTGAGTAATCAATCTCTGCTGTACAAATATCCAACAATATCTCAAATTTGTCTAAGTTCAGACCCCCGTAATTTCATCATTTTTAGTTGATCAAACTGAAACCTCGACGTTGCACACCAGCAATGTATATTCTGTCACTGTATGAAGTTTCAGAACCCTAGGACAAAGGCTTCATATCAAAGTTGCGCGGACAAAGTGTTGTATGAATATCCCAATATGTCTCAAATTGGTCTAAGTTCAGACCCCCGTTATTTCGACAATTTTTGGTCGATCAAACTGGAACCTCGACGTTGCACACCAGCAATGTATATTCTGTCACTGTATGAAGTTTCAGAACCCTAGGACAGAGGCTTCATACCAAAGTGTCGCGGACAAAGTGTTGTATAAATATCCCAAAATTTCTCAAATTCGTCTAAGTTCAGACCCCCGTTATTTCGACAATTTTTGGTCGATCAAACTAAAACCTCGACGTTGCACATCTACAATATATATTCTTTCAATGTCTGAAGTTTCAGAACCCTAGGACAAAGGCTTCATACCAAAGTGTCGCGGACAAAGTGTTGTATAAAAATCCCAAAATTTCTCAAATTCGTCTAAGTTCAGACCCCCGTAATTTCGACAATTTTTGGTCGATCAAACTGAAACCTCGACGTTGCACATCTACAATATATATTATTTCACTGTGTGAAATTTCAGAACCCTAGGACAAAGGCTTCATACTCAAATGCCGCGGACAAACTACTGCACCTCAAATGTTAACAGACGGACAGACGGACGGACGGAATGGGGGATAGCAATAGCCCTCAGCCAAATTGGTTGGCTGGGCGCTAAAAATAGACTTAGCCAACGGGAACACGTAATTGAACGGGTTGGGAACACGTAATTGATTTGGGAACACACAATTGAACGGGTTGGGAACATACAATTGACCGGGAACACACAATTGATCGGGTTGGGAACACACAATTGACCGGGAACACATAATTGACCGGATTGGGAACATGTAATTGACCGAAATAGGCGGGAACACGTAATTGACCGGGAACACATAATTGACCGTAACACGCGTCCATTTGAGAGCTAATACATCAAGTCAAGGCAAGGGCGAAAACATGCAGAATTTTTAGGGAGAAAATTAAGTTTTCTAAACGAACAAAGGGTTCTCAACCGAAACTCCACTTCTTCTTTCCAGTTGGTAATGGGACTTGGAAATACATAGACTAAGGTTATTGGATCTCTTCAATCAGCCCCCAAATTAACAGGCTTCTACAACGTTACGAAATGCACGAAAATATAAATCTGCTATAAAGTGGTCACGCTCTGAAAAAATAAGTAGTTCATAACTTTAAAAATACGCCAATATCCGTTGTTTCCACCCAACCCAATATACAAATTGCCCTATGTATAATATACCCGAGAAATTAATAAACATTAATTTGTCTGCCTTGTGTAATAAAGCCTCCTGAACCGTCTGTTACGACCATGCGTAGGGTAATATATTAGTTACGTCAGCTTCCCCAATGCGGTATATTCGAGATATTGCCTCATACGTCATATAAGGAAGGGCAGCCGAGTAGGCTACCCATGG